>JAUMHM010000087.1:7819744-7837067 GCA_032362435.1 Melikaiella ostensackeni | reverse complement strand
ACTACCGGTACAAAGGGTGATGTCAATGACCTCTTCCCTGACCGAGTTGTGAAACGTCGGGGTATTCCCCGTGTTGAGAATATCTAAACTAGTAGTTACTGAATATCCCAATAGGTCATTCCCTCTTGAGTAAGTGTTCGTGCTATCCTACAATGTATGGTGGGAGTTGGCATCTCACCCCAACAATAGTGGGTGACCCCTTACCTTGCCGTATTCTACCAGTGTACGTACTTCCTCTGGTGGGTTGGTTTCGCTGTCATATGGAAAGTAGGCCGATCCTATGACGAGCTTCCCGATTCCTCTAAGATCTTCTGTATATCACCATCAGATCTGTTGTACACAAATTTAGCAGTAGGATACCGTTGAATCCTTTTGCCAGAATGTAGGCGCTTGGTTTGGCCGCCTCTGGGTCCCTGTAACAAAAACCAGCCCCCCTAATTCCCTTATGGTATATACGACCAAACAAGGCTTGGTTGGTCAGATCTAATCTGAGTCAACCTTGACTTGGATTAGTAAGATACCTGTGTGCCTCACAGCCACGCCCTCTGCAGAACCGCAGAGGCGCCTTTGCAGTGATGCAAATTAATTTGGGTAAGGGATAGACCGAGAGCAGCCATTTATGTCTGGCCCCGATATTTCCTCGCCCAACAGGATCCTCCTGTTCTTGACCGGCAACCCTAAAGTTGACCTGGTCAAGGTGGTAGAAGGGCCTGTTGTTGAGGTCCGCAAGAGCCCTCGTCTGGGACTCAGGAATCTGCACAACTAGAAGTTGCTCAAGTCCTTTCGTTGTGCCTTCCTCCTAAGGCCGGTCGTGCCTAACGATTCGCCAGGACGATGTCTTCAGCGAGGGGTTGAATGCCTCCAGGCGCTGAAGGAACTCACATGGATCTTGCAGTTTACCTGGGACCCACGCCGTAGTCCTTAATACCTTTTGGAGCAACTCAAACCTACCCAATTTAAGGTCTGCACATTCCCAGGGCCTTTTCTCGGCCACTGTGTTCAGCAGCCAAGCTTCAGCCGCTGGGTCGGCTGCGACAAATATGAACACTCCTCCCTTACGGAAGGAGGTCTGAAACTTTGGCGATTGAACTGGGGACACACTTTCGAACATTCTTCAGGTGGCCTCCCTGAAACGCTCGGACTGCTCAGCAGTGAGCATCGAGTCCGGATAGCTTTTTGCCGTCACCACTAGCGTCAGGGGGTCAGTCTTCTGGGCAGCTGTCAGCCTAACCAAAGACGACTCTCTGTTCGCCGGAAGCTGGGCTGGGTTATGCCTCTTGGTAGGCTTAGCCCCCCCTGGTGGGGTGTCTCATGAGCCCTTCCTTTTCTTCAGGGTCTCTATGCTGGTTGTCGGCGTTGTTGGTGCCGATGTTCCAGCACCTGCAGCCGCCATTCTAGCTTGCTGCGCTTGCCTCCATACGTCATATATGTTCTCTCTCTTTTTTTCTTTCGAGATTTCTGAAGTTTGAACAGCTGATTACGCTGTTTACTCTAATAAATCGCGAAATCGTCTTTTTATTCATAAAGCCCGGAGTTTTAGAATGTGAAGTGACACCCGCGAATATTATGTCGGTCTCATTGTTCTGTGTAAAAAAATTAGTTTGCAGATGTAACTCTACTATATAACGTTTCTGCTTTCTAACCTCTTTTTCGGGACATCCATTTGCTCTTAGATTATTTTTCCGTTCCAGAAAATGAATACTTTCACCCAAAATATTAATTTTCCGTCATAAGAAGGTGTCTTTATTCAATTCTAACAGACTATTCGCGAATTATATATGGGACCAGTGTCGTACCTATAAAAAAAAATCCAAGTTGTGCGTTCAGGTACTAAACGTAATAAGTTTTGCATGAAGCCTTTCTTAATGTAAACGTCTTTCCCTGAAAGGTACTACAATAAACAAAAAAACAAGAAATATGTATTATACAACATCAGCCTAATGTTTGAATTCACCATGTATCAATTGCAATGCTTTCTTAATCCGAATTAGAAACTGGTCCAATAGGTACGTCGTTAGATTTTCCGACACTGGTGTAACTTCCTGTAGAGCGCATTCCTTTTATCAATTCTGAAAAAAATTTTGTAAGAACTAACGTAAAAATTGAAGGACTCAATAAAAATGGAATAGTATTTTGTAATTTACAAATGTTGATAAATACAAATATAGATAATTATTCAAACTAAGGGCCATTTCATACTTCTCTTGCGTCATATGATTCCTAACTGACCGAGTGAAAACTGCAACTTTTAATCTGTGAGTACAAAAGTTCAATTGTATGTACTTTTATTCGTCTTTCATACGTGATATTGTACGTACGCTTTTTCAAGTGGGCCACCTTTTCCAGCTGGGTTTGGCGTTAAGTGAGAACGAAGAAAAATTTAACCTATGAAACATAATCACCTTTTGTAAAAATATATATAAATAGATTAATTTTCTTCTTTCTCCAATGAATTATTCTTTTTGGTGATAAAATAAACAAATTAAAACTAATCTTGAATAAGAATACGTTTAATTGAGAAAAACCATGATACTCGTACTTCAGTAGGGTAACGAAACCAATTATCGAGGGGAAACCATTTGCCGAGGAAACAGTTGATTCCTTCTCACCTAAAACTAATTTATGCCACAGAGAAAAAATTTTATGGTCTGTAATTTTTTTCAGAAATGTGTAGTGTTGCTCCAACATTTTCTTTTTGATTAGAAGCACACTTCCTCGCTTGTAAAATTTCATCAGATCTCACCTTTTCGAGAAAAATTGAATATCAAAATTCGGAAAGCCCATACTTTTACAATTTCTCAGCTTTTAGAAACCAGTGTTTTACGAAGTTTCAATCAATCTCATGCTTTAAGGCAAATATTTTTTAGATATTGAGCTCAACTCCTTCCCGTGCAGAAATTTCGAAAGGGTTCTAGTGGGGCTCCGACGAGTTTATCTCATTTCTGACTGAAACTTCTGAAACAGTGAACGTAATGAGATATTTATTAGAGAAAGTTTAATAAAAAAGAATGTACATGAGAAGTGTAATGAAAATGTAAATTGCTTAATTATCATTGATTCATTTTGATTTTCTTGTACCATGCTCTTTGTACGTTTACTTATTTGACATTTTCTCAATTATATCGTCTCTGCTCCTGCAGGCGCCTTTAATTTCCCATAGTCTCAAAGAATAATGCGAAACATAATACAAAACTATAGTTTGAAAAAAATTCCAAACTTAAAAGCACTAGTTATGCACTGCACCCACTGCACAGCTGCACTTAACCTCTCCAACTTTACCATAAGAAGTATACAAAATGTGTACACATATGACCGGCTCCGAAAAAAGGGAACTAGTGCCTAAAATGAAGCTTTCGAGATAAACGCGTTTAAAAACAAAACAAAAAACAGGATTTCAGCATACGGAAACCGTCAAAAACCTCGAAACTGATATTTTGGGCA
The DNA here is from genome assembly GCA_032362435.1 of Melikaiella ostensackeni. Classification (NCBI taxonomy): domain Eukaryota; kingdom Metazoa; phylum Arthropoda; class Insecta; order Hymenoptera; family Cynipidae; genus Melikaiella; species Melikaiella ostensackeni. The sequence continues at coordinate 7,833,626 of JAUMHM010000087.1, read as the reverse complement.
ATAAGGCAAATACTTCAAGAATTTGCGTGAAGTATAATTCTCGAATGTCCAGATTAGTTTTCTAAAATTTGACTTTACGCGAAAATTATTAAAATTTGACAATTTTTCCATGTGTAGACACACTTCTATTGAAAAAGGAGTTGGGCTTGGTACCTAAAAAATATTGATTGCTAGTATTCATTGAGTGAAATGAGGCGATTGAATTTTGAGGTTAGAGCTTGAGTCCAACAGCCTTTAAAAAATTAAAGAAAAGTACCAAACGTAAAAAAAGAATTTTCTGAACTTCACAATTTTCAAAACCCGTGAATTATTACATAGAATTTGAACCTAAAGCAGTACTAGGTGTAGAGTTGTAAGATAGGTATATTCAAAACCTCAACGACTGTGGCGATCAAATAAAGAAATTATCAAGAATAAACATATTAATCAATTCGAGCTTATAACCTTCTAGCTTCCGAAACATTAGAGTTCGAGACAAATTGAAATTGAAAACATATGTTATAGACTATAATCTATCCTTCTTCGGACATAAATCGAATATCCTGAAATATCCCGGTGGTCCACGGGAACTTTGGGTTACATTACGCTGTACCATGCTATGTGCTATTCTTTAACTGATTCAAAAAAAATTAAGTTCAGATTATCCGTGGTCGATGGCGTAATGAATAGACCAAAACTGCAATTGCATTTTTGTCTAACGGTATGACGCTATATGATAAAACAGAGTTTTCCTTTTTTGTGGTCATGGTCAGGGTTAATTATCGTCAAAGACAGTTAAAATTTTTTCATTTCTACTTCATATATCTCGGAACGATTTTTCTTCGCTTACAAATCGAATGAATAGTACAAAAGTTTAGTTATGACTCGAGACGCCAGAGTCTCTGTAAAATAAATGAGCTCGGAGTACTCGGAAGGTCATTACGGTCATGCGTAACTTCATCATTGGCTAACGCTATAACCAGATACAGGGCATTGTACAGCGACCTCATGGCAGGTTAATGTGTTACCCATATTGCCGCTCTAGCTGTTTGTATTTCCCTGGGGATATGCAGACTAGTCTCGCAATTGCAGGTAAGTAAATTGTGTTTATGTGTTGGCGTGTCTACATGTACGCACATTTGGGTTATTTTCTAGAAAGAAGTAATTATTAATCACGTTACCTTTTTTTTTATGGTGACCGCTAGGTATGGGAGTGGCTGCGAAATTTTAATACCAGAAAAACTGGTAAATTACAGTGAATTAATTTTATTACTGTGAATTTTTGTTACTTTTAGTAAAGAAGAAAAATCTCTATCCAGTCACTTTATATATAACTTGATGCCACATAAAATTATGCAATTCTTAATGCGTTTGATTAAAAATTATGTCTTCATTTATAATCCCTGATCTTCAAAGTAAAAAATTAATCACTTCTTATTGAAGCTTCATACATAGTGGAATGCTTCAGGATGCAAATAATTGAAAAGTAAGTTTTCAAACTTAAACAATTTTACATTGCAACTTTACAAATTTTATGCTGAAATATTCAAATGGCTTGAAATTAAACCAATTTCAAATTGAAATTCGCAATGCTGAACAATTTGTTTAATCGTGAATGGTTAAAATTCAAAAGTGCGCAATTTTGAAATTCGTAGGCTACAGTTTCTATTATTCCATATTTCACAAGTTTTTATTTCACTCTTGACATTGAAGGTGATCTCGGGTTGGTTTTCCATGCAAGGCAGGCAGAGAACGAAGAAAAAAAAGACCACTAAAAGTTTCAAAAATGTTGACCTCTCTACAAAAGTTGTATTAAGTCAATGAAAAAAAAATTGCTAAAGAACGAAACAAACTTCATTGTGAAGGTCATTTTATTGAGCACAAATTCTCCGTTCATGGTTCGTCGTAGGTTAATTATAAAAAAAGTTACGGTTGGATGAAGGTACGAAAACACGGCCAAAAACGTGAATTTCATGACAGTGAACTTTGACTTGCTCTATTTTGTTAAAGAAGAAGTAAAAACGAGTTTAAAAAACTAGGCTACTACCTTGACATTTTCTTTTGAGGTAGGTTTCATGAAAATAAAAAATTTTTAATAATTTTCGCTGACAGAGTCAATTATAGAGGATGTTGCGATCTCAGCTCCAAATTATTATAGAAAGCTCTCCTAAAACTTAAGATAATTAAAAAAATTCAAATAATTCAATGATATAAGGAATAAAGTTTTAAAACAATTATACAACTGCCTATCAGCTATTATTTTTTCTACGTTTTTTTTTGTAACTTGGGGTTAAACTTTCAATTTTTGACCAATTTTCCATGGGCAACGAAATTATGGCAAATCTTTCGTCAACAGAGTTTTTGTTAGTAAAAAGTAATAGAAAATTATAAATTTATAGACAAATTTTGTGTTGAAGTTAGAATTTTTTGAAAATGCGTGAAAAACATTATTTTTGGGGCTATAAAATTATTATCACGACCTACATTGATTCAGAAATGGTTTTTCGCGATCGAATTTAGTTACAGGTCGCATTTTTTGAGCGATTTTTGAGTTTTAATTTTAAAAATTATTCTGCATAAAATTCAATCTTATTTCTTATTTGAAATTTAGAAGAAACAATTGCATTATCTTCGTATGTTCACGCTGTCGAAAATTTTTGTTTTTACTAAAGCCTACGAAAAGGTTTATTTTAATTGAAGAATTCCAATTGTTATAACAAATCATGTGAAAGCTTTCTTTAGAGTCGTATTGCTTTGTTTTTTCTCTCAAAGAATTCTGAAAGTAATAAAATAGAGAAAGTACTCCTTTATCACTCTTTTTGAAAAATCTTCATTCATAAACGCAATGCCAATGATTAAAAAAAGTTTTTTTCCTATCAAAAACACGAATATCAAACAATTATGGGCATAACTTGTCAATAAAAATTGGGATTCTTGATTTGGAATAAACCTTTCCAGCTAGATAACATTATGAAGTCATTCAAGTTAGGTTTCAATAAAAAAAAGAAATTTTCTGCTTGAACATATAAATATAACGCAATTTTTTATATAATTTGTCAATAAAAATTATGAGTGTTTATGAGGGTGGGTCGAAGAAAAAATATTATAGAATTTGAAACCGTTACTGAGTCAATCAATTTCCAGAATATCAGAGTTGCAGGGGGGTCTAGCGATTTTGATGAAACTTAGTGAAACTTTATTGTTGGGTGAGTGAAGTTTATGGTTGAAATGGTTTTTATTTTTATTTTCCACATCCAGGGAGTTACAGGATTTTTAATTTTGAGACCCGACTTTTTTGAAAACCCCATATCTCCCAAACCGATGATCGAATTGGAATGATTTTTGTATGCGTTGCGTATAATTTATAGGCCTTTTTAATGCAATTCAAATACATACAAAAAAATTCAAAAACGGACTTAAAAAATCCAAAAAAATTTTTGAATCAATTTTTCGCTCAAAATCATATGTATATATTTTATTTAGTAATAATATTTTGAATTCTTTTAATTTCCTGCAGCGACTCAATGAAAAAAAAAACGGGGCTTAAAACAACTTGTAGAACGTAATTTATTACCGATTTTGGAAATTCTTAGAAAAATTTAGCGTTCAATTTTTAGGAGGATTATGAGAGCCGTTTTTGAATTTTTGTTTGTTTAAACTAAAACGTTAATGTACAGAGATAAAAAAATTTCGATTGACAAATAGTCAACATGATGGATTGTTCGTTTGTAAAGCATACTTGTGCATTAAAATTGCTTGCCTTTACCGGCAAGATGAAACTTGATCATGAAAATTTGTTATTCGATATTGATGATTACTGAAAATCACTGGCAAGGTACTTTATGGATAATTAGAAGATTAACTATATTTTTTCGCCCATGAATGCCGATCAAAAGCATTTGCTCACATAAAGTGTTTAAACAATACATAAAAAATATTGGATGGTAAACTTGCATCACTAAACAGCATTGCCAATTTAATTTGAAGACAGCCGAGAAACGCTCTTTTTGCCAGAAAAAAAACGAACAATCCATCGTGTTGACTATTTATTAAAATAATTTGTTTATGACAATTAACTTCACTTGAAGCAACATGAAGCTGTTCCCCTTGCATGGAAATGCTTCATCGTTGATTGTCAAGTTATTCATTTTGCACTTTATATTAAAATGATTGAATTTTTGAAATCGTGATGCACAATTTTAAAATTAATTATTTTTAAAGACTTAGTTTCAAGATCATTATTTAAGAACGCTTTAATTTTTCAACAAAGTTTGGAATTGTTCCATTAATAACGCTTTAAGTTTGAGTTCATTGATTTTCAAAGTTTCCAATTAGAAAGCATATAGTTTTTAACGTTTTTAGAATAATTAAACTTTTAAGGTTCACAATATTTAAAATTCTTTACTTTCGAACGGTGAAAATGACAGTGATTTTTTTAGACAGAAATCACATTTTTTTGGTAAAAAATGGAGGTTAAAAACAAAATCAACTTTTTTGAATCAAGAATTCTTTTGTCTGTAATTTTTTTCTGAAAGGAAATATTAGTTTTTTTAAATACCTTCAGGTTGAAAAATCAGTATTATTTTATTCATTCGCGAAAATTAGGTGTTAAGCGGATAATATCGTCTTCAACGATTCGTGACTTTTTAAATATAAATTCAAAAATGAATCACCTGGAAAAATGCTTGATGACGGGGATATGACCAGAATTTCTTTTTATTCTGAAGACAACTCTGGAATATTGTAGATTTATATTGAGGATTAGACTTCTAATATCGTACAATAATTTTCAATTCAGTAATATTCTATAATTTTTAATTGTAATCCTCAGAACAATTTGACTATTAAATCTTTCAAAAATTCATATTGAAAGCCTTGTTAGTCAGTTTTATAATTTTCAGTTGAAAGGATTTGTAACTAAACAGTTTTGAATTAAATGCTTCCAGAAAAATTCAAAGCAATGAAAAATGGAGAAAATAATTTGGCATTGAAAATTGAACTATTTCTCATTTGAAAATGTTCCAAAATATTCAACATTTCAAACTCAACTTGAAAAAAATTTCCAATTGAAAGGTTTAAAATGGTGCAATTTCAAAATTAAAATTATAGCGATCTTGTTTTGTATTTTTAACAAATAATTTTTCATTTTCAATGTAATATCTTAAAATTGTCCGATTTTTGGTTGAAGATTCTAAAAAATGTATCACTTAAAATTGAAAAACATTTGGTTGAAAGATTTCGAGAAAAAATAATAATTTTGAATGAAGTCTTGAAAATTAAGTGGTTTTAGGGCATTTAAGGCCAATTTTAGAGTTCTGAATTTCCATGTTGAACGTAAAATTTTCAGTTTGTTCAGTTTTTAATGAAGTTCGGATTCGTTTAATTTCGAACGTTCTGTAGCAGAAATTTCTTTATTTTTAATGCTTCACACTTCAAATTACTTCAATTTCATTTCATTTGAATTTCATATGATCCAATTTTCAAAATTCTAATCTCAAATTTTTTAATTTTCAGAGCTTCTGATTTCAAATTTTTTAATTTGAAACATTTTCAATTTCAAATGAATCAATTTTTAATGCTTTTATTTAGAAATGATACAAGTTTCATTCCTTTTCATTTTATTCGAAATATTGCTTTTTTTCAACATTTCACCTATTATAAAATTTTTTGATTTGAAACGTTTTCAATTCAAAATTCTTCAATATATTTTGAAAAAATTTCAAACGCTGTCACTTCGAAAATATTAATTATTGATAATTGTTATAATATGAAGAATGGTAGTCTTCTCAATTTGTAAAGCAATGTTAAAATTTTTTTTTACTTACCTGTCTCTTTACATTTTGTCAACATTATCAGACATTGTCACGTGGCTCTCATTATCATGATAGTCTTCACTGTCGCTGTCCTCTCCAACATTCATAACAATAAGTTCTATACACATTGATTTTGCGATATCAGACTGATTTCCCCGATATTCCTTTTCAGTTACTTGTGCATGTCGGACACAATTTGGTCAGAGAGTTGGTGGTAGATCTTCCATGGTTTCTCTGCACAATTATATTACGTCGTTAATTTTAAATAACTCGTTATTAGTTGCAACACGTTTCTTTATGTAAGCTCAAATGAGTTCTATTGGCTTCAATTCGCAATAGGCTACCGGGAGCCATAGTAGCTTAACTTCACCATTTCCCATCTGTTGTGCAATTGTATCCAACAAATAAATTTTTTGAATTCGAAATTTTTGTGAAAGTTGGTAAAGCTCATCCCTTTCCACTCATCAGAAGATTTTTTACTTTGTGGAACATCAACTCCTTTGCGAGTTAGCCAAAAAACTATTTCGTCTTTCTTCCAAGCTGTAGTTATATTTCTAACGTTTGGATCAAGCATTGTGTGGTAAGGTGCTTGATCAAGCACGCATACAGACTTTGCTGGTAATACTGTTAAAACATGCCGGAACCACTCTTCAGTATGATTTGCATTTATTTCACTATGATAGTCCGCTGATCCTTTCTTTCCAATAAAACACTTCATGCAAGTCTCTACGAAACCATTTTCGTTTCCTATATGTAAGAACATCATTCGTTTACCAACACCTAAATGAGTGACGAATCCCCGATGATAGTCTCCAATTTTCTGAATTGGATCGATACATATCATAATTTGCAGAATGTTCTTCTACAACACATTCCACCCAGCCACTTTTAAGAGTGTGATTTGCGCCGCACCATGAATCATCCGTAAAATAAATGAACCACTTCTGTTCCCTGTAAAATTCAATCAATCCTTAAAATTCTCGACGACTTTCTGCCAATTTTGAACTTTTCATTAACATTGGTTTTTTATTCAATTTTGCGTAAACAAAATTAATTTTTTTCAACAGTCTCCACAAAGTTGATCTAGACATTTGTGGAAAATCTGGTACTTCCTTCCTCAATGTTTCGAGAAGGTTTTCAACAGCAGGAAACGTTTTCTTCATACAAAAGAAAAAAATCTTCCCCCAGATGAGTCCCAAGAAAAAACTTTCAACATGAATGCAAGGTCTTACTGTCTTTTGCTGTAGTTTTTTTAATTTCTCCACATGCAGCTTTTCTTGTGACACGCTCAACAGAACTCTCTGAAATGTCTAAACATTCTGCAGTTCGCTTGACAAAATTTTGACTGTATTTCTTGTCTGAGCATCTGCTAGTAGCCTTCTTAATTTAAAAAAAAATTCAAAGTTTCAGAACCATTTGTTTTTTCTCTGTACTCAAAACGTGACTTCTTTCACGACAGTTACGTAAATCAATAAATTGTTTTGTAATGTTCTCATTTACTTCATTGTCCTGATTTTCGTTCACTTCATCGTTATCAGCAAACAGGTCTGTTTCGTTGTTGTCTTCTGTTCTTCCGTTGAGTTCATTGCTGTTCACTTCAGGACATCCTTCTACAGGAGCATAATTTGTGGATTCCATTTTTCTCGCAACTAAATTTACTTGTAGACGTACATTGCTAGTGGGTATTAGTAGCCGAAAATGTCCATTATAATATTCTCGGCCGATAAAGAAAAGCCGAATCGTGGGAGATTCTTCACTATACACGAAATCTTGTATAAAATAATGTTCATTGTTGAATAATCTAACAATGTTGATAATAATCTTATGTAACTCTGAACATGCACGACATTCAAGATAAGTACCATATTCTCCCGGGCGTTTTAGTTTTGAGCTGTACTCTAAACGCGTATGAATCTGAAAATCGTGTTTAGCCCAAAAATTGTATCGTGGCCAGTTTTCTTCTGAAGCTACGAGGAATGTTCAGAAAGTAAGAGTACTCGATTTTTCTATTTTAAAAAGAATGTATTTGAAAAAAATTACAGGGTTTTGTTTGTATACATTTCAGCTATTTTTTCACGTAGTTGCCTTTCCGTTCTATGCAAGTAGTTAGTCGTGGCACAAGTTTTTTGAAGCGCTCCTCGGAAAGTTTCCCGCCTCCGCCTTCTCCCCCTTCAGGACCTCTGTTTTCACCTCTCGTCAGCGGAAAATTTTTTTCCGCCCGTGTGAGTCTTCAGGTAGGTGAACAGGTAGTAGTCTGAGGGCGCCAAGTCAGGGGAGTAAGCCGGATGGTTCAAAACATCCCAACCGAATGAATCCAAAAGTGCCTTGGTGGCCAAGGCTGTGTGCGAACGAGCGTTGTCATGCAACAAGCACACTCCCTTCGTCAAGATCCGCCTCCGCTTGTTTTGAATCGCTCTATTGAGCTCTTTTAGGGTCTCACAGTATCTGTCTGTGTTGATGGTCTCTTCCTGAGGCAGAGATTCGATCAAAATGACCCCTTTTCGGTTCCAAAACACAGAAGCCATAATTTTTTTGCCCGAAATTGAAGTTATGAATTTTTTGGCAGATAGGGAACTGGTGTGACGCAACTGTGACGACTGTCTTTTTGTCTCTGGAGTGTAACGAGACACCCAGGTTTCATTTCCTGTAACAATAGAGTTTAGAAAATTCTCACCTTCCAGTTGAAACCGCTCAAGGAACTGGCGAGCGCTAGCGACCTGATTCGCTCTGTGCTGCTCTGTCAGTTGTTTTGGGACCCACCTGGTGCACAATTTTCGGCATTCCAGCATTTGTGTGATTGTGTCGTGTCAGAAACTTCTGGAGAGTTGTGAAAACCTCGCGGAAATTTCATCTACTGTCAACCGACGGTCTTCACGAACAACTTCCTCAATTTTTTGCACCAACTCATCGGTCAAAATGGAAGGTCTTCCACTCTTCTGATCGTCTTAAAGATTTGTTCTGCCTCCTTTAAATTCTCGACACCACTTAAAAACGTTCGTTCGAATCATAACACCTTCACCATAAACAGCTTGAATTCGTTGGGAAATTTCAGTAGGTGTTGGGATTTCTTATTGACATGTTCCACGCAAACTGACACTACGGGCTTAATTTCGTACTATCAAGGTCCCCCTCTGCTCGTTGTGCTCAGGAAAACCCCCTCTACCACTCAGTGTTGCCAAACTTGGTGAAAAAAATTCCCACAGCCCAAAATGGTAACAAGTACTCTTACTTTCTGGACAACCCTCGTATATGATCCACGATTTGTCTGCGGAGTCAAAGATGGTCATCTCTTTGCAGTCCACAAGCCATTGAAGAAAACAAGCAATTGCCTTCTCCACCCGTGTCTCTTACATAGAATTTCTCTTCAATTTTACACAAACAAAGTACACATCCATCCATATTGCACTTTCTTAACCACTGGAGCACAATTATATCACAATGTTATACACCTTTTCAATCGAATTCGAACTTTACACTTGTTTTCACGACGGCGATCTTCAAGCAACTTAGGACTCAAGCCTACATAATCTGCATAGCTAAGAGCAAAACGGGACTATTGGAAATTTCACGATTTAAACCTTATAAATTATCTTGATGATACAATTGTATAGCAATGTAGGGCTATAGGGCCTAGACTTTCTTTTCTGCGCATATACTTTTGTACGTGCCGTGTTCAGAGATTATATGTGCAAGTCTGAGTGTTCATTCACTCGTCGCTTTAAATCCGGTTAAAACTAGATTTTTGATAGCCTTCTATTAGTGGCTAACCAGACCCGAGGCTGGCCACGAATGGCGAGATGAGTGTATTCCATTTCTCAAAATAGAAAAAGATAATATTCCGAACAATAAAACATTTCTAGCAATCGCTAACTTCATCAAATTTTTGAAACAATATTTAAATAAAAATAGATATCTTTTGGTAAATTGAGGTGAACATTAATGCCTTAATAAAAAAGTATTTTTTCCCTTGGTTGTACATTTAATGTATATTTGTCTCTAATGAGCCGGAAAGGAGGTAGTTGGAAGTCTATTTTTGATTTATAAGTTATTTTATGTTCTACTTTGGTATATCAGGATATTCATAGGACAGTAAACTTCATTTTGATCTTAAAAAAAAGATATTCTGCTATTCTCATTCATGTTTCAAAGGGGCGCTATTGACACTTCTTGACAGTTTTTTTGGTTGAACATTTTAAAGACGATAACGTTCGAAATCGAATAATTTTTTGAATATTTTTTATGGGATGCATTTAAGGCACCATCACCATTTTCTCCCTAAAAAATCTTCAAATAATTTAGAATAACGTGTCCGAGTCCCAAAACGATCGAAGGAGTAGTACATATTTTTAAAAAATGAAGATCTTGAACGCGTCACGTGGGCTGTGTGGTTCGTTGTACAGTACGGTGGCTAGAAAAAAAGCAAACTTCGAATTTCTTGTTTATTAATTATTAATTGTTTAAACCATTTTCATTTATTTAGACAGTTATTTTCTCACATTTATCGCAAAATATTGATGTTCTCATAATGGCTTGAATTAATAAGGTAATATAAACAATCAACACGATCGATTCACTTCGTTTTTAAATGTTTGAACAATTTTTATGGCTAAAATGTAACTTTTGAACAGAATAAGGCAGATTGATAGTTTTTTCGCATGTTTTTCAATAAACTGCATTGAGTCCTGGTATGCCTTGTTGTTTTACCACTTACATAATTTCTTGCACAACTCAAATTTGTTCAAACAATTTTTGTGGAAAATATCAAAAGCTTACACCTACACCTCTTGAATTTCAGTTTCAACTAATTAGTTTATGTCATTCAGAAAAAGTAAAAACTTTAGCTGTTTTATAGGAAAAAGTGTTAGTACAAATAAAAATTGTTTGAAAAATCGATAATTATTAAACAAATATATAAAACTTTTTAATTTGTCCATTAAAGATGATCTGTAAAAGAAACTACAAAAAAGTAATAATTACGACCAATATACCGTAAAATGCTTGATCCACGTTTAGAGGGTGGTTTTTGGGACATGCTGGAAGAGAGTGAGGGAGTCAAAATAAAAAACTGAAGCATGCGTCATATTCGGGATAGTCACTTTTTTTCGGAAACCTCACAAAACTGGCGAGTACCGTTAACAAAAGAGTGAGACTATAAGGCACACCAGAACTCGATGGAGTTTGTTGAAAAATGTGCAAAAACACTATTTTTCTGCCTCATTCTGGTCAAAAGTTACATTCTTATCATAAAAACTGTTTTAAGAATTAAAAACAAAGTGAATTGATCGTGTTGATTTTTTAAATTGCTTTAATAGTTCAAGTCATTATGAGAACACCAATAATTTGCGATAAAATGTGAAAAAATGACTGTTTAAACAAATAAAAATTGTTTAAACAATTAATAATTATTTTAAAAATACATGAACATTCTTAATTTGTCCATTGGAGATGATTTGCACAGAAAAACTGCGAAACAGTAATAATTACAACTGATATACCGTAAAATACTTGATCCACGTTTATAAGGTGGGTTTTGGGGCTTTCTGGAAGGGGGTGAGGGGATCAGGGGGTCGAAACGAAAAATTAATGCATACATAATATTTGAGATAGTCACTTTTTTCGAGAGCTTCACAAGACTGGCGGGTACTGTTAAAAATGTCCGAACTTGGCTTTTTTCAAGCCACCATACAGTACAACGCACCACACACCGTACGTGATGCGCTCAAGATATTCGTTTTTTTAAGCTATGTCCTACCCCTTCGATCGTCTTGAAACTCGGACATGTCACTCTCAATTACTGGGAGATTATTTATGGAGAGAATGGTGATGGTGTCTCAAATGCATCCCGTGAAAAAATGCATACAAATTCTGAAAAAAATTGTTTAGACTGTATTATTTGAAAAAAAAATTCGTATTTTTTTCATAACATTGTTGCATTAAAACTCATAGCATACATTTTTCATCAAAACCGGTTGAGCCGTTCTCGAGAAAAAAGTGTTTTTCAATTTTTCTTTCTAAACCTATAAATATTTTTTTCAAATATAATCCACTTTGAAATTTAATTTCACTTTAATGTCAACGAATTGTAGAAATCTCGACGAGATCCTTCACGGGAAAAATTTTGGTATACTAGACGCACTTCCTATAATACAACAGCTATACTATAGGCTCGGGGCAACAGCTACGCTGATTTATGGTGACGGGTTGCGCGAAAATAAGAGGCATTCGTTATCCTTCAAGAATGGGACGGCTCCTACCCCGAAACTGAGGCAGCAGTTGTATGGTGAAAATCTGCTGTCAGAATTGTAATTTTGGCAAATCATTGCTCAAGACTGCCGCTGAATAAATACATTAAGTTTCAGTATACAAAAACAAAAATTTTACATTTATTATATAAAATATATTTCAGTAAAATACATTGATATATTTCAATAATTTATATATCTCGTTGCAATATATTTCGGCTACATAAAGAGGTTATGTTTCTACTAATCGCTATCAGCTCTATCCGACTGCATGAAAAATGGCCGTCAATATATACTTCCATTTGTGACGTCACAAAACTAATCCGCTAGAGAGCGCATCTGCGTTTCAGCCCGGTGTTTGCATAGTATCAAATGGAGTAAAATTATAGAAGTGTCTGAAAAAGTTAAAATTTATAAATAATTTTTGATTCCTTTTGTGACAGTGTAAAGAGTGATATTAGCTCATCTCAAGAAAATACCTTGTTACAAAGGTAACCGGTGTATAGTGCCAAACCAGAGCCAAACTGCGATTCGGGATATGATTCCTGTGGAGAAAAAATTCACCGATTTTCGGTTCCTTTTGTAGAAGAAACTTTATTCGATTGGGAAAAAGCAACTCCTAGAAAGGATATTATTTCAAAAAGCGGCTTGATTGTTTGTCACAAGCATTTATTACCTGAAGATATTGTTTGGACACGCGAGGTTAGAGATCCTGATGGAAATGTTATGGCTTCTGTACGTATAGTATTGTTTACATTGATTACATGTTTCAAAAGCTAGAATAACTATATATCATACAAATTGTTGTACAATTAATCATTAAAATTCTGAAGAATTTACTGCTTACAGAAATTTATATTATCTAATTTATGTTAATATCAATTGGAAGAAAACCTAGCTGGGAACATTTGAAGCAAACTATAGCGAAAATGTCGAAACAGATTTAAAGCTTTAGATATTCATTATTAATAAATTAAATAATCATAAGTTATTAATTAATAATAATTTTTAATATAAAATGTGATTTCATATATTCACAGTATTTCTTTTTTTTAATAGGAAGATATGAAGAAACCTTATTTGAAAAAAGGTGCCGTACCATCGCAGGTTCCTTATTGTCCTTCATATTTGTCTGAAAGCAAATGAAAAGGAAAGTATTTTTCTTGATTATTTTGTTTACAACTATTAATATCAATTTTTAAATGCAAATGTCTGAGTATGAACTATATATGGTTTTTGATTTTCCTCTTATATTTTTATATATTTTTTTTTACTGAAAAGAATAATTGTGTACTTACATTCAAACGCTCCTAGTAAAAGTACAAAATTGTTTGTTCTTAGAAAAGTATCTATTGCGATGATAAATCAGGTACAGGACAACACGTGCACTCACGACTCGCATAACACTAGTTCTGAAAACGTGAACAACGGTTGTACTTTACCACTGGTACAGCGCTTGCGCCGCAGAAGTATAGCTGCTGTCAGAAAACTGGACAGCAACTGCCTCAAATGAAAGTATAAGATTCGTCCTAGCGTTTGGCGCGGCTGTTGTATCTACCACCTTGATCAAAAAGTTTTAGGACTTCATTTTTAAAATCAAAAATACAAGTTTATTCATCATAATCGATACTGTCCCCTACAAAGTACTCCCCATCGACTGCAACGCACTTATGTCAGCGCTTGATCCAATCCTCGAAACATTTTTTATAATCTGTTTGCAGTATAGCCATCAGAGCCATCTTCGATTTTTCCATGACCTCATCTCGGGTGGTGTAACGCGTTCCGCGGAGCGGTTTCTTGAGTCGACCGAATAGGAAAAAGTCGCAGGGAGCCAAATCAGGTGAATTC
>JAUMHM010000087.1:7799362-7819644 GCA_032362435.1 Melikaiella ostensackeni | reverse complement strand
CTCAGCGACCTCGAAAACATAGGATATGACCACTTTGCATTGAAAAAATGCATGTTTTACATAAAATTACCAATTTACCACGATTTTTTTAGGTTGGAGACGAAGTGTGACGTCATAAAACTACAACGGCTCCCGGCTCGTACTCAGCGACCTTGAAAACATAAAATATGACCACTTCATAGACGGGAATCGTGTTTCACCTGAAATCAGCGATTTTCCATGTTTTTGAGGTTAGGGACGAAATGTGAGGTGATGAAGCCAAACCGGCTCCGGATTCGGATTCAGCGACCTCAAAAACGTCGAGTAAGCCTATTCTGGTTTCTAGGGCTGACAACTTTTTTTTGTGGAGCTGTGTTGTCCCTAATAAGGAAGTCTAAATTAGCTTCGAAACATGTTGGTCCCCAGTAGTATAAAGAAAACGAGAAAAAGAAAGAGTGTGAGGTTGGTTTTGGTTGACTCTTTCCTTTTTCTCCCTCTTTCTTCTTTTTTGTCTGTCCATTTATTGTATATTTGTCTCTAATGATCGGGAAAAGCGGATAGTCTGAAAGTCTATTTTTGATTTGTGAACTTTCTGGGTGTTCCTTTTTCAGTACACGAAAAATTTCCATAAGAAAGTAGATTTCATTTCGATCTTCAAGAAATTTTGAAAGAGATACATTAAGCAAGAATTTGTTCCAATCTACAGGATTGCCTATGAATACTTAAGATTTCTTTCAATTGAGATGTTAATTGTTAACTCAATTTACCAAAAAATATCCATTTTACTCAAATATAGTTTACAAATTTGATGAAGTTATGAAATTTTTAGAAATGTGGTATTGGTTTGAAATATTACCTTTTTATTTTTGAAGAATGGAATAATCTGTATAGATTGGTTGTAAATCAACCCACAATAAATGTCCAAACAAAAAAAAGGGAGAAAAAGAAAGAGTCAACCAAAACCAACCTTTTTCCGTCTCCTGATCAGGGGTAATTTATAGGATAACTAGAGTTATAAATAGTGAAACATATATTAATTAAATTCAAATATTAACTGACAGTATGAATAAAACATTTTTGATTATCAAATGTTTTTTAATCAATCATTCCATTTTCTTATTAAAATAAAAAATCTTTAAAATCAATGTGAAATTCACTTTCTTATGAAGATTTTTTTTATTATTCTAAAATAGAATACACTATAAAGCTATGTGTATCTGTGGATGGCAGCCTTTTTTAACCAAATTCAAATAGATTTATTACATTCATTGATATTTTCATTGAAAGTTTCTTTGTTATCCTTTTTTGTTGAAGTTAAAACATGTTTTCTTGTTAATATGAAATATCTTTTCTGGAAAAAATCCATTAAACTTTCATTTTATCAATAATTTTTTCTGTAATGCATCTATTTAATCTAAGTTTTTACCAACTAAATACATTTTTTGATACCCCTATACAGGACTTTCAGTAACAGCTATCATAATATCACATTCCACCAAATTTTTATCAATTACACTGAAAACCATATCAAGAAAAACAGGAAGATAAGAATAGATAAAATAATTTTTTATATAAATTCCTGTATATGATATCCATAAATTGTAATGCAATGTTTTGCAAACAATTCACGACAACAATAATTGAACAAACATTTCAATTATTATTCAAAATTTTTTAAAATTTTGCTGATTTTTATTTTATTTTTTGAAGATAGAAACATTAATCCACTTTTTTAATATAAATTTTTCAAATTATGAAAGAAATTCTTTACCGGGAAGAGAATTCAGAAAAAACAAAGTAATGTTACCCTCGTTGCCTATAAAAAATATTATTCTGAAGAAGATGCCATACGGACAATATGTGCATTCTGTTATGATAAACCATCGAGTACTTTATTCACATTTTTCTCTAATCTTATAATTTTTACAGATGTTTGTGATTTCGAATATATTTTATATATTTTTTAGTCTCCTATACATTTTTTTTCTAAATATAGTGTTAATATAATTAAGATGTCATCCTGGTACTTATTATAAATATAATAAGGTTGCCAGAAGGATGTACATAATTTGAGGTACAATAATTGAATACAATTAAAATTAAATTTCATAATTAAATGTAAAAATATTTTATTTTATTTATTTATATTTTATTTCCCTCAAAAATGTGTTAAAATGATCGTTTTTTCAAGGGTCTATGTAGATGGTCAGTCTTCGACTATCTCTCGATGGCTACACTTCGTTTTTCTGAATTTTCTTCCCGGTGAAGAATTTTTCTTATAATTTGCAAAATTTATATTTAAAAAGTGGATTAATGTTTCTACCCTAAAAAAGAAAAAAGAAATCAATAAAATTTGGAAAATTTTGAAAAATAATTGAAATGTTTTTTCAATTAGTCTTGTGGTGAAGTGTTTGCAAAACTTCGGATTACAATTTTCTGGATTTCATACGCAGGAAGTTATATAAAAAATGATTTTATCCATTCTTATTTTCCTGCTTTTGTTAATATGGTTTTCAGTGGAATTGATAAAAAATTTGGTGGGAAGTGATTTTATGCTTGACGTTATTGAAAGTCCGATGTAGGAGTATTAAAGAATTTATTCAATTAGTAAAAACTTAGATTGGATACATTACAGAAGGATTTATTGATAGAATGCAAGTTTCATTGGTTTTTCCCAAAAAAGATATTTCATATGAGCAAGAAAATATATTTTGACTTCGACAAAAAAAGATAACAAAGAAACTTTTAATAAGAATACCAATAAATTTAATAAATCTCTTTGACTTTGGTTAAAAAGGCTGTCATGCACAGATACACATAACTTTATAGTGTTTTCTATTTTATAATAATAAAAAGAAAAAAAAATCTTTATAAGAAAGAGAATTTTACATTCATCTTAAAGATTTTTGATTCTAATAAGAAAATGGAAAGATTGACCAACAACATTTGATAATAAAAAATGTTTTATTTATATTTACAGGTAATATTTGAATTTAATTAATATATGTTTCATTATTTATAACAGTAGTTATCCTATAAATTACCCCTGATGAGGAAGTCTAAATTGACTTCGAAACATGTTGGTCCCCAGTAGTTTAAAAAAAACGAAAAAAACAAAGAGTGTGAGGTTGGTTTTGGTTGACTCTTTCTTTTTCTCCCACTTTTTTCTTTTTTGTTAGTACATTTATTATACATTTGTCTCTAATGAGCCCCAAATTGAAAATTCCAGACTTTTTCGAGAGTGGCCACTGAAATCTCAGAAAAAAATATCCGGTTCTCGGATTTTCCGAGTTTTGAAATAACTTGTTGGGTTCAGTTCACGAAGGAGTCAAATTTTTTAATTCAAACCTTCCAAACAGAATTTTTTTTCAAATATTCATTGGTGAACCAAATAATAAATTAAATTAAATTGAAAAAATATATTTTTTTAACTGGTCAATTTTGAAGGACCCCACACAAAATGTATGGAAAAAGCGTTTCAGTTAAATTACCTCATTACGACTTTTGATAAGCATCAGAAAACCAAACTTGACCGAAAGGTCTTTTCCATACATTTTTTGCGGGGTCCTCTAAACGTTCAGTATTGTACATTTAAGTCGAATAATTAAATTTCGAAAACATGAAAATTTAATAATTTCCAAATAATAACAATTTTTTCAGTATTTCTAACTTATTCCTTAAAGTCTAAGAATTCTGTGTTAGAATTGCATTTTTTTCATTTGTATTTAAAATTGTATCATTTCAAAATGAAAATCTGAGAAATAAGGCAATTTCAAATTAAACTCCTTCAATATAAAAAATGTCCATATTGAGCATTAAAAACTGAAAATGAACCAAAATGCATAATTTTGATTTTGAAGCACTTACAATTAGATTTTTATATAAAATTTCATTAATAAATATATTAGTAATTATCATTAGGCATGTAATTTTTTTTTAGCTGTCCGATCATCATTAATCTTTCCCACTTTAAAACGAGTCAAACTTTTTAAGAGCAATCCCTAGGAATAAAACTTCAAGAAACAAAAAACTAAGGTTAATTTATAGTGCTTGTAGTTTTTAATTATCAAAATATCTGTCAACTATACAAGAAAGTTTGAATTTCTAATTGGTTTCAGATTCTCGTAAATTTCGAGTTCCATAAAGAATTCGAGCACACGACACGATTCGAGTTCTCGAGAATTTCGAGAACTTGACCTGTTTTCGAGCTTTTTATGCACGCCTATTAATTATTATTCAGAAAAATAATTTATTTAATATAATTTCATTTTCGAATATAAAATTACTAGAAATACTAAAAATTTTTAAATCACATTATTTGTATAATATAAAAGCCCTCGATAGGTAATAAGTATGTATTGCACAATTTGAATCCAAGGTTTTTAAAACCTTAAAAATTTATAGATTCAAAAACACAAAAACTTCAGAATGAAGTAATTAAAAACTGAAAACTCAAAATTAAACAAAATTAAACTGAAGTATTTCAAAATGCACATAGATTTCTTATTTTAAAAATTCTAAATTCAACTGTTTGCAACTCAAAAGTTCAATATTACACAATTTTCTAGTGGAAACATTTTTTAATTAGACTATAGGATTTTAAAAAATCCAGAGACGTATAATGAAATTTGTAGAACTCTGAAGACAAGTTTCGAAATGACCAAGTAAACACTAAGAGACTTGAAAATTGAAATTTTTAGATTAAAACCTTTACAATTTAATTTTTTTTTCCTTTTGGACAGTCCAAAATCGACAGATTCATAAGAAAGTCTTGAAAGCTGCACACTTTCAAAAATTAACAATTTAATATTGAGAAATTCGAAATTGAACATTCTGGATAAAATGAATAAAACGTAAAACCGTATTTAATATTTTTTTTGCATTCTTAGTTCTACCATTATTGAAAGATTTAAAATGTTCAA
Source organism: Melikaiella ostensackeni (assembly GCA_032362435.1). Taxonomy (NCBI): domain Eukaryota; kingdom Metazoa; phylum Arthropoda; class Insecta; order Hymenoptera; family Cynipidae; genus Melikaiella; species Melikaiella ostensackeni. The sequence continues at coordinate 7,814,743 of JAUMHM010000087.1, read as the reverse complement.
ATTCCGGTATTTAAAATTTAAGAATGATCAGTGGCACATCTTAAAATCTCAACGATTTTATTAATAGAAATTCAAAACTAATGATTTGAAATTTGGAAATATCTAAAGGGAATAGCAGGATAAACATGTATGTACTGCCCCCGCTAGGATTTAGTTGAGATTTTTACAATAGTTTGGCATTGATGTGAGATAAATTTTCCCAAAAGATTATATTTGTAAACAAATTTTAATGGGAGTTATGGGGTAAAAAGAAAAATCGAAAAACAGTTTTTTCTCGAGAACGGCTCAACCGATTTTGATGAAAAAAAATATGTTATGTGTTTTAATGCCACAAAAATATTTAAAAATTACGGATTTTTCTCAAAAAATACAGGTCAAACAAAATTTTCAAAATTTTTTTGAATTTTTTTATGAAATACACTTGAGACACAATGACCATTTTCTCCCTAAATAATTTTTAAGTGTAATCTAGATTAAAATATCCGATTTTCAAAACGGTACCGACCAGTTTTGTGAGGTTCCCAAAAAAAGTGACTATCCCAAACATGACGTATGCACTAACTTTTTATTTTTACCTCCCACCCCCTTCCAGCATGCCCGAAAAACCAACCTCTAAATGTAGATCAAGTATTTTACGGTATATTAGTCGTAATTATTACTTTTTTGTATTTTTTTTACAGATCATCTTAAATGGATAAATTAAATAGATTCATATATTTATTTAATAATTATTAATTGTTTAAACAATTATTTTTTCACATTTTAACGAAAATTTTTGGAATTTTTATAATGACATGTACTAATCAGGCAATATAAAAATCAACACGATGGATTCACTTTGTTTCTAATTGTTTAAACGATTTTTGTGGTTGAAATGTAGCTCTTGACAGGAATAAGACAGAAAAATGAAGAAAAAAAAAACATATTGATTTTCAATTTACATTTACAATTTCAAGTTACATTTAAAACATGAAAATTGTTTAAACAATTAAAAACAAAGTAAGTCGATCGTGCTAATTTTCGATTTGAACTAATTTGTTCATGTTACTCAGAGAAGGTGTAAATTTTTTATATTTTATCGATCAATGGAGTTTTTTGAAAAATTTGCAGAAAAATACATTTCTTTGAATTATTCCAGGCAAAAGTTACATTTCAGTAATAAACAATTGTTTAAACAATTAACAGAACATTTAGTGGACCATATTGATTTTTTATATTGCTTGATTTGTTCATGTCATTATAATATAATAATACCAATAATTTGCGCTTAAATGTAAAAAAATAGTTGTTTGAACAACAAAAAATTGTTCAAACAATTAATAATTAATAAAAAAATATATGAAACTTTTCAATTTGTCCATTTAAGATGATCTGTGAAAAAAACTACAAAAAAGTAATGGTTATGACTAATATACCGTAACCACGTTTAGCGGGTGGTTTTTGAGGCATGCTGGAAGGGGGTTAGGGGGTAACAAAAAATCAATGCATACGTCATATTTGAAATAGTCACTTATTTCGGGAACCTCACAAAACTGTGTGCATCCCATAAAAATAAAATCAAAAAAATTTTGAAATTTTTTTTTGCCCCGTATTTAGAAAAAAAATCCGTACTTTTTTTTCAACATTTTAGTATTAAAACCCAGAACATAAATCTTTTTCATCAAAATCGGTTAAGCCATTCTCTCAAAAAAAGTGTTTTTCGATTTTTCTTCTTACCCCCATAACTCCCATAAAATTTTTTTGACAAATACAATCTTTTGGGAAAATTAATCTCACATCAATGTCAACTTATTTTAAAAATCTCAACTAGACCCTAGCGGTGGCCGCACATACATGTTTAGCCTTCTATGCTCTTTTTGTCAAAATTCTAACAATTCTATGTTGTAATTTTTGAAATTTCATTTTAAAAATTTCCTATTTTAAGACGGCTGACAAAATTAAATTTTTTTCCTTGTAGCATTCAATTTAAAAATTTCATCCTTATTAATATTTAAAAACTTTATATCAATCATCAGTTAGAATAGAAATTTAAAATTTCTTTCCATAATTCCGGAAGTAAACATCGAACATTGCACATTTTTATATTTTTAGCGGTCCGAATTTAACAGTTAGAAAGCTGAAATAATTAAAACATAATTGTAGAATTTTCAATTGAAAACTGAATGATTTTAAATTTGGAAGTGTTCCATCTGAACATTTGAAACTCATAGTTTTCAAAAATGAATTCTTTTCAGCTTGATAAATTTTCGCTGAAATTCATTGCCAGAGATAAAATTCGCTGCGTAGATCGTACACAAAAGCAAATTCGGTGTGCGTGGGAGTGAAGGGGGGAGGGACTAAAAACATCCCTTATCGATCGATAATAAAAGCAACCTCGAAACTCACAGTTAAGGGGAGCGTTTTAATGCCGCTACAATCTAATATTTTCTTTTTAATTTAATTTTAGCACAGATGAGGCAGAGTTTTCATTTTCCTCCACTGATAATATAATTCCCTTCCTTAATGACGTGAAAACTACTCAGGGCATCTAATTAAATTTTAATTACGTTCAGGATAAATAACATAGGAAATTAATTTAGTTTAAGTAGTGGAAAGCTAAAAGGATCATTTATTGTTTGACAGTCCCATTGGGGATGCTTTCAATACTATATAATTTATTTTTAATATACATTCGTTCATAATATTGGATCTTGATTTTCGGCTTTAGGGTACCAAAGTTAGCAAAGCTATTATTACTTAAGACTGTACTAGACTCTTATATTATATTACAAAAAATTCTTTTATCTGCATAAAACAAATAACTTGGTTCAGTTATTGTAATGACAACACACTTTGCTAATTTTGTGCAAGAATTACCAAAGATATTTAAGACTGTACTAAACCAAATTAAAAAAATTCTAATATTATATTACAACGACAATAAAATTTGTACAAAATTTATTAATTGCTTTAACCAAATAAGTTTATCCAATTATTGTAAGGACAATAAAATGTTTGTAAATGTTTTTTCCACAATAAACAGTAACCACTGATGAGGGCCACGATTGTGCGCCGAAACGTTTGGTTCAATTAAGCATTAGTTGAATTATTTATTCTGACCCTAAAGCCAAAAATCAACATTTAATATTATAAACGATTATTTTCATCGAGGGTCAATATAATCCCCCACTGAGTATTAATATTTATCATTGAGGGGTATATTTATGGTCCCTTTAAAGAAGATTTTTCAATTTTAATTTAAAGCTAATTAAGTTACATTTTTTAGAAATATGAGAATTGATATTGTTAACAAAAATTGTATTTTCTTCTCCCTTTCGTTTTATCAAAGAATGACGCGAGACAATCATCTATCCCTTGGCATCAAGAACATGCAGATGCAGCCAATGGTTTTGGTAACATTACCCTCTTGGTTCAATTCAGGGCATTTAGCTCTGCTGCAGGGTCGGATTGACCTTCAATGCAATTGGCACCCAATTGCAAATTTTTTAATTTACGGAGATAGGAAGTTTTTTATAAAATCAAAAAAAAATGTGACAATACTTGAACACACCCTCAGAGAATTCCAGGGTGGTCACTCAAAGTTCAAACAAAGATTCCAGGCTATTTCCCGGTTTTCCCGGTCAAAATAACATTTTTGCCGGTTGAATTTTAAGCGTTTATAATAATAATTATTCAATACTAATTGCTTTATTATATAAATTTTGAAAAGAATCAAACATTTGAGAACTCCAAGGTAAAATATATAATGAATATTATTCCAAAAGTGACCTCAGACTTCACAGCCCAAAATGCTCTCAAAACAGGGGAAATAGGGCGATTTTTTAAGAAATTAGGGGAATAATAGGGTAATGAATTTTTTAAATAACATTATTGTAGATGCCATTTTCCTGAGATATCAAGTCGAAATATATTGCATTTTTAACCAAAGAAGATGAAGTTTCAACACAAAAAGACGAATTTTCGACAAATGAGTTCAGTTTTCTAGCTAAAAAGTCGGATGTTTTAAAAGACATTTGATTTTTATACCCAAAAAGATGAATTTTCAACCAAAAATATAAATTTGCAACTATATAGTTGAATTTTTAACTAAATTTCAAACTAAATTTTTGAAAAAAATTAATTTTCAACCATACAGTTTTATTTACAACCAAACAGTTGAACTATCAAGAAAAAGAGAAGAAATTTTCAATAAAAAAGATGAATCTTTCATTATTTTCAACCGAAAAGATGACTTTTCTAACAGAAGATGATTTTTCAATCCAAAAGGACAAATTTTTCATCCAAAAAAACGATGTTCAACAAAACAGTTGAATTTTCGACCAAAAAAGGTAACTTTTTAACAAAATAGTTGAATTGTTCACAAAATAATGGAATTTTCCATAAAATAGTAGAACTTTTATCCAAAAGAGATGAATTTTGAATCCAAAATATAGTAGTAGACTTTTCAAATAAAAAGAGTTAACTTTCAACCAAAAAAGATAACTTACCTACCAAAAGATAAATTTTTTATCCAAAAGGACGAAATTCTTATATAAAAAGACGAATATTCAACAAAAAAAATGAAATTTTGCATCAAGTAGTAGAATTTGTATCAAAAATAGATGAATTCCGAACCAAAAATATAATGATAGGCTTTTCAAAAAAGAAAGAATTAAATTTCAACCAAAAAATATGATTTTTTAACACAATAGTTGAATTGTCAGCAAAATAATGAAATTTTCCATTAAATAGTAGAATTTTCACCCAAAAGAGATGAATTTTGAATTCAAAATATAATAGTAGACTTTTTAACAAAATAATCAAGTTTTCAACCAAATAGTAGAATTTTTGACCAAAATAGATGAATTATGGACCAAAAACATGATAGTAGAATTTTCTATTGAAAAGAATTAAGTTTCAACCATAAAGATGAATTTTCAAACAACATGATGACTTTTCTACCAAAGGATGAGGTTTTTCGAATATCGAGACGATATTTATTGCAAAAGTAAAAACAAATCTAAAAAATTCCCGGCTATTTCCCGGCCATTCCCCGATGCTCAAAATTTCAGGCTAGTTACCGATTTTCCCGGTTTTCTCGCTCAGTGGCCACTCTGAATTCGCAAGTAGTCTTAAGTCTTAAGTAAGTCTTAGTTCTTAAGTCTTAAGTAGTCTAAAAAAAAGAGTCTCTAAAACCTAGCTGAGCACATTCAAAAAAATGATCATTTTTGTTGCAGAGCATTTTGCTCCAGCGATCATTTGACTATCAAGATCATAATGATCTGCTCTTTCGGATCATTCTGATCTATTTTCAGGGTTATGTGTTGGACTAAACAAAATGGCCGCCAGTTTTTGGCGCGGATGTCAATATTTTGTTTAACCGCGCGCAAGTGACAACTATACTTAACAGAAGATATATTCTGTTGGCAAGCTTTGTTATTTTTTAACTTATCATGTACACTGCACGATCAGAAATTATAAAAAGCTCGCGGATGAGCTAAAATAGTCCAAGAACGACGGCCGTCTTGGCTTGACTGGAAACATGACCCCGAAATGGTTATTTCGGTATCATTTTTGTTGCATACCAAAATGATATTAATTTCCGTATTATTTTGAACAATTTTTTTGTGGTGAGACTGCTCCTGCAAACGAATCACTAAATATTTAATTATACCTATTGAGGATGATAATTAGCTAATAAGACTCATCGAGAGATGAGTAATCTGAAGTTGTTTTTCATGTCGAAGCCACCCCTGATTGTGAGTCATCCCCTATTTCACCCCAAAAGTGACGTCATGTCGCTTCTCGGTGGTTGTCCTGGTCGAATGCATGTCAATGTAGTTTCATTATGCAATGAGAGGGGTAGGTAGGGTGACGCTAATTTCGTCTGAAAGTCACTGAAATTTGCTTTTAAAAGAAGAAGAGAGAGAGAATGTTTCAAAAAGGTGCACTTGAAATTCTAGAGAGATTAAGGATTCAAAAATGTTTGGGAATAATATTGAAAGATGTGATATTGACACAATTCATACTAATCCATCTTTGACCTATGGCTTGTTATTTCGACAATAGATTCACCCACAAGAAAATTAGAAGAACTCCTTAGTAAAATTATCAAAGCATCAGTAACCCTTTCGGAAAGATTAATGAAAAATAGTGCTATCTTTCTAAAATTGATTGAGAATGTTAAAATACCAATAAATCACATTTTTGTTTCTTTTGACGTGATAATTATGTTTCCTCACATTCCATGTGAAAGATGTGCTTGAAGTTGTGAACGTTCGAATGAACGCAATTTTGTACTGATGGCTTTGTAAACTAGAAACAAAGCTAAAATATTTGTTCATTTATACTGGAAATGTTATATTATCAGAAGAAACTTATAATGCATTATTTCAGATCATAGTTGGAACAATATTTATGGATAAAATAGAAATTAGGGAAAAATATTTTGTTCATTTGAACGTTCAGAACTTCAGGTACATTATGAAAAAGTTAAACTTAACAATGGAAAAAAATGGGATATGATCAAACTTCGTTACTAAGATTTCGAAAAGAACAATTTCTTGATGCTATTGAAATGTTTTCAATTCCGTTAATTTTAAATTCAATGGTACTTTTTATGAACAAAAATTTGGAACTTCGATAGACTTAGTCTTGTCCCCGATTCTTGCTGAAATTGTGTTGGAAGATTTGGAAAATGAAGTTTTTGATCAAATTAATATTGAGTTGAACTGTCATGAAAGATGTGTTGATAATTCTGTACTTTCTTTACACGCACAAAACGTGGATACCCTACTTACTGTTTTTGATTGCATAATCTAATATGACAGTTTACTGTTGAAATTAAAACGGAAGGTCGATTGAATTTTCTTGATTTGACTTCAATAAATTAATGAAAATTATATTATTACTGATTTGCAAAGAAAAACTATTTGTTCAGTAAAGACACTAAATTGTAATTCTAAACATTTCATTCAAAACAAAATTAAATTATCTCATCCAAAATTTCATGGAAAGAATATTGAATTATGCAAACAGATTCTTTTTCTCAACCATTATCCGATTGCCTTTATTGACAATCATATGCATAACAGAATTGTTCAAATTAGGAGTAAAAGCAATAATCAGAACAAAAACAATATACATGATTATAATAGATTCAATACGGTTGTCTTACCTTATTTTGGAAAAATCGCTCAAGTATCTTGAAATCAATGTTAGGAAAATCGGGCTTGCATACTTCCATACTTCCATACTTCCATACTTCCATTCAAAAGTAATTTGACTGTGAAATTGGGTAAAGATAAATATGAGGAAAACTTGATAGGCAATGTGTGATTTACAAATTTAAATGTACACTATTAGAAAAAATAGTCGCTGACTTTATATACAATATATGCAAATGACTTTACACACATGTAAATTAAATGTCATATACACGTGTTTATTGAAGGTAATAGAAATTTATTAATTTTAATATACAATGAATATGAAATCTAATTTTTTTTGTATCATTAGAGAAATCAAAAAAAGAGAGAGTTTATGAAAATGCTACTCATAAAGAGAGAAAGTAACAAAGCTATTAATTTAAAAAAAAAATCTTTCGAGATACATTAAAATTTAGGATGGAGCCATAAATTAGATACATTGACTGTAGTTTTGGTCAGAACTTTGCCTATGTGCAAAACAATTTTCAATTAAAGAATGACATATGCACCAAAAACGCAATTGCTATTAATTATCTCTGTTTTATTTTCAGGTCATAATGGTTTTCTAATCTCATAATGTTTTCATTATTTGTACCTGTTGTTTTCCTATAAATTAATCGTGAAGCGCAAGGTTATTTCTGATCAGGATAAGCGGTAAAGAATGCATATTGTATTCACATATATATCTGCTTAGTATAGACCCAATAAAAAAATGTTCTGTGTTCGTGCATTCATGTCAAAGTGACAAATAATCGTTAAATTCAAGAAATATAATATATTTTGTACTACAAGCTCAAAAATAGTTATTTCTGATCCGAAAAAGCGGTAAAAAATGCATATTGTATCCAAATATATACCTGCTTAGTGTAGACCCAATGGAAAAATGTTCTGTGTTCGCGCGTTCATTTTAAAGTGACAGATAATCGTAAAATTCATGTAATATTAGATATTTTGAAGTATTACAAGCTCAAAAATGATAATTTCTCATCCAGATGAGCGGTAAAAAATGCATATTGTATTGACATATATACCCGCCTAGTAACCAGATATATATGTGAATACAATATACATTTTTTATCGCTTATCCGGATCAGAAATATCCATTTTTTAGTTTGTAATACTTAAAAATATGTAATATTTTGTGAATTTTACGATTATATGTCAATTTAACATGAACGCGCGAACACAGAACATTTTTTCATTGGGCTTATACTAAGCAGGTATATATGTGGATATATGCAATTTTTACCGCTTATCTGGATCAGAAATAACCATTTTTAAGCTTGTAATACTCAAAACTATCTAATATTTCGTGAATTTTACGATTATCTGTCACTTTAACATTAATGCGCTAACACAGGACATTTTTTATTGGGTCTATACTAAGTAGATATATATGTGGATACAATATGCATTCTTTACTGTGCATACAGATAAGAAATAACCATTTTCGAACATTTGGCGATGAGAAATCTATTATTTTTCCCTATTTTGACATATAATGACCTTGCGCGAGCTGAAGGCATTTTTTTAGGATTTAACTTTTTCGGGAGTTTTTTTGGTACCTACAAGAAACTTTCTAGTCCTAACCAAAAACGGAAGCAAAACATTTATTTTTTCGATACGCCCTAATATCTACCTTATTTAAATATATAGTATACAAATTTGAGGAAGCTAGCAACTTTTATAAATGTGTTATTGTTTTCGATTATTACCTTTTTCTTTTTTGAAAAAGGGAATAATCTGAATAGATTGATTCTTCATCAACCCACACGATCCAATTAATAAAGAATGATGATTTTCCTTAACTGGTTTTGTTACATAAATAGACTTACACTGGATCTATCCTGGTGGCTGTGAATCCATACAAGGAGGTGGATTTCTACACCCTGGTGAGTATTGACTATATACTTTCTTTCCCTCGTCTAAGCAATTATGAGATGAATGAAATATCTGAGATGAAAGACAGATCCTGATGGTATAGGAAATCCAGTTGTCTAACCCAGCTTGATATCCAGCACTTACAATTAATATGGATACGACCTCAGGGTTGGGAGTGTTTGTTTCTGTAATTGGAAATTGTGTTAAGGTTGCATAATTTATTCTGAAGCTTTGAAGGAAATTAGGATCTACTTGATTATTTAGAATTGATACTTTGAAAGGATTTTATTATTCAGAAGTTTTTAGGATAGAAGAACTTCTAGAGTTTTAGTATTACTTTCAGAGACTCGGATATTTTTTCCTTCTTAATTCTTTTGAACTGCAAGGCTTACAAATTCAAACCCTTCTCAGTTACAATCTTCCAATTTCAGTTGTTATAAAGTGCCTTACTTTTTACAATATTGATTTAAATTTTTGATCCCATGATAGCTCGAAAGATAGTAAAATTATGCGTCCAATAAACCCAAGTTTCAGGCAAAATGTTAATGTCATAAGAAAATATTGCAGAAAATGTCAATAATTCTCAAAATAATTGAAATTTTTTAATGTTCTTCGTCTCATTTTAAAGGTTAAGTCTCGATGTTATTTTTCTGACTAATTTTAATTGCTAATTTTGCTAAATCCAGTTGTCTAACCCAGCTTGATATCCAGCACTTACAATTAATATGGATACGACCTTAGGGTTGAAAGTGTTTGTTTCTGTAATTGGAAATTGTGTTAAGCTTACATAATTTATTCTGAAGCTTTGAAGAAAATTAGGATCTACTTGATTATTTAGAATTGATACTTTGAAAGGATTTCATTATTCAGAAGTTTTTAGGATAGAAGAACTTCTTGAGTTTTAGTATTACTTTCAGAGACTCGGATATTTTTTCCTTCTTAACTTTTTTGAACTGCAAGGCTTACACATTTGGACCTTTCCAAGTTACAATCTTCCAATTACGGTTGCTATAAAGTGCTTTAATTTTTACAATATTAAATTAAAATTTTTATCTAATAATTCTGCGACCAATAAATCCATGTTTCAAGCAAAATGTTAATTTTATAAGAAAATATTGTAGAAAATGTCAAATAATTCTAAAAATAATTGAAACCTTTAATGTTCTTCGTCTCATTTTGAAAGTTAAGTCTTGATATTATTATGCTAACTTATTAAGATATTTCCAGAATTTTTTTTCATAGATCATATCCTACAAACAAGCTTGGTAAAAAAGTCGTAAAATTTCAAATTAAGACGATACTACGGTACACATTAATTTAAAATATTTAAAACATCAATATTTGTATAAATATTACTAAATTTTATTAAAACATGATACATGTTGATTTTTTAAATTCTTGTAAGTAGCTACATATTTTTTTAATTTTCGGACTTTTTTTAACCAAGTTTAATTGTAGGATAGGATCTAGGATTGAAAATCCTAAAAAAATATTAATAAATTTGTATAATACTATGGACCGAATCCATTTCAGATCATGCAGGCCGGCGGGTGACATGTTCAGGATTAGCTTGCCAATGAAATATGTTTTTGTACGTGTACAATAAAGAAATACGTATTTTTTAATTAACATAGGGACATTTTTACATTTCTTAAAAATATTTTAAAGTTTTAAGTGTAAAACGAGTTTTTTTTTCAAATTCTGCTTTAAAACTCGTGCTATTTTTGCAATTTTTAAGATATTTAGGGTTTTCTTATTTCAGTTTATCCAGTTTTTCGAACTTTTATAAAATCCACACAAAAATATAAAAATAATAAAAAATGGTGAAGTTATTTCGATTTTTTGAAAAAAAAGAAAAACAATTTTTTCTCACAAACCCCATGTTTTTTCCTGGAATTTTTTAGGAATAATAGGTACTTAATTTTTATACTCACCATAAATTTCCTGTTTAGTTTTCTTTTGTTTTTTGGGGAAAAATTTTTTTTTTCAGATCTCTGCCCTTTTTGCAATTTTTAAGATTTTAAGCTTTTCTTGTTTTAGTTTGCTAAGTTTTTTTCACTCTTTCGAAACCGAGAAGAAAAACGAAGAAAAGAATAAACAATGGTAAAGCCATTTCGATTTCTTGAAAAACTAAAACAAGAAACTTGCTCAAAACAGCTACATTTTTTTCGTTGAAATTTTCAGGAGAAAGAAGAGAGAATAGGAAATTGAGAAATTTTTGTGTATTAATTTTTCAAAAAATGGAAATAGCTTTACCATTGTTTATTCTTTTCTTTTCTTCGTAAGTACAATATAGAAGTATAATATATATATATAATAAAAATATTTCAATATTTTAATTTTAATTTTATTTTAATTATATATAATATAAATATAAGTAAGTATAATATATAAATATGAAAAATTTTAGGAAAAAAGGTGGGGTTTGTGAGAAAAAAATGTTTTTCTTTTTTTTCAAAAAATTGAAATAACTTTACCATTTTTTTTAAATTTTCTGTGGATTTTGAAACAGTTCAAAAAACTGAATAAACTGGAAAAAACTCAATATTGTAAAAATGGCGCAGTTTTCAAAGTAAAGTTTGTAAAAAGCTCATTTTACCCTTAAAATTGTAAAATATTCGTAAAAAATGTAAAAGTGCCGCTATGTTGATTTGAGAAATACGTGTCTCCTTATTTTCCACTTACAAAAACATATTTCATTGGCAAGCCAATCCTGAACATGTCACCCGCCATCCTTCATGATTTGAAAAAGATTTGGTCTATGGGGAATTTTTTTTGATATGAGACCAAGGACCTTTAAAAAATATTAACTGTTTTTAGAGATCGTAATAAAATTTTTCAAAAACATCTAAGCTTCACCTTTTTTTTGCAATCTCTATTTTACAAAACAAAATTAACATTTTGCGTTTAACTTAGACATATTAGAGGCAGAATTTTATTAGCTTTCGTGTTGCTATGGGGAATTAAAGTATTAATTAATTTATTTATTATTATAAAAGTTAAGGCACTTTAGAAGCAGCTGAAAAAGAAGCATCTACATAATTATCGATGGTAGTGTACATTTTTATGCGTTAATTTTACCAAATAGTCCAATTCTAAAACTTGGACACTTTCAAATTAAAGTTTTTCAGATTAGACAAATTTTCAAGCTTGGATCCTTTTTAGTAGAAAAAAAAATCAAAATTAGGATCCACATTTCAGAAAAATTTTTTGAATTGAAGACCTTTCAAATTCCTTCCAAATAGAAAAAAATGCAAATTAGAACCCTTCTAAATTAAAGGCTTTTTAGTTTTTAACTTTGAATGCTTCGAATAGAAAATATTCAAATTTTTATTTTGAAAATAATTAAAAGCTTTCTGATAAAAATTATTTAATTTTTTAATTTTTCAATTTTAAACCCTTCCAATATGAAATTTTTTCAGTTTGCCATTTAAAAAAAATTTAATTTTGGATACTTGCAAATAAAAGAAATCAAATTAAAACCCTTTTATTTTTAAATATTTGAAGTAGAAAAATGTCTAAACTAGAATACTTCTTTCAGTTTAGGCGTTTCTGCGCAGAAGAGAAAAAAATTGGATCCTTCCCAATAGAACAAAATAAAAATGGGAATCCTTCCAATTTGGAAGGATTTCAACTTTGACGCATACAATTAGAAAAAATTTAATTACAGATGCTGCCAAATAGATTGTAAAATGTAAATGTATCAACCTAATATGCAAATTAAAATATTTTCAACTTTAATGTTTCCAAATGAATAATTTTTGAACTTTTTGCTTTTTTGCTACAACTTTTCCAAACTCAGATCCTTTCGCATACCAAAATTTCCATCTTTGGAAGCTCCCAAATAAAAAAATTCCGAAATTGGATTTTTCAAAATTTAAAGTTTTTTTCAATCCTCAAATACATAATTTATATATAAGTAATCCATTTTTAAATAAAAACCTTATTCCAATGGTATATAAACTTAAAGTTTAACGACAGTTTTTTTCAAACAAAAAAATTTTAATTTTCAATCCTTTGAAATTAAAAGTTTGGAATTGAGACGTTTAGAAATATGGAATAGTTTCAAGCTTGCAAATAGAAGAATTCTCGCACAATACAAAAATCCAAATTAGAACATTTCAAATGATGATTTCGAAGTACAAAAAGGCGACATCGAATGCTTCAAAACCAAAGGAATGTTTATAATTGTTAATAAATTTAAAACCCTTCCAACTTGGAACCCTTCTTATCGTATCTTTCCCAAGTAACAAACTTTCAATTTTGGATGCTTCAAAAAATTTCCAAAACTGGGCCGTTCAAAATAAAAGCTATTAAAATAAAAAATAAATAAAATTTTGATCTGCAGAATTATTTAAAAAATGATTAGGAATAAAAATAGGTTCTCAAATTCAACTCTTTTCTATTCGTATAATATTTTGGAATTTGACTTTTCCCTTATTATTGTTTGGTTATCATAATCATTTAATACATTCTGAGTCATTAATTGAATAATAATAGACAAAGCAATGGTGGTCGGTGTTAATCTCTCGTAGATCTACTGTAGTCAATCGCACTTCCGGTGATTGACGCTAACCGGAAATACAAATAGGGAATATTAATTACATAGGACGAGGGGCACGCGCGTCAATTATATGCATTTCACCACGATAAAAAGGAATGATTTTCAGAAATCTTTACCTATTTTCAGAACCGACTTTAGTAAAATGGCGCCCCTAGGCTATTATATTCCCCTACCCCACCCTTCACGATTCTATTAAAAAAACTGAAATTTTATTGTTTATTTAAAGAAAATGAACACAGAAATGATTGAATTTGTTGAATTCAATTACACTGGTTCTTTTTAATTTTCCCTGATTCGCATTGCACTCATTTAATTAAATTTAAATTTCCCGCGAACCGCCCGCCTCGATTTCATGGCGCCCCACAGTGGAGCGAAACGTCAAAGTTTGTTTTAAAAAAATGATCATTTTTACAACTTCATTTTTTATATTTCCGAAAACATTCTAAATAAACTTGGAATCAATTCAAATTAGTACAGTGGCATCTGAGATACAAAATTAGTTCATGAAATATTTGAATTAATTTTTATGAACAAATTGTATAAACAAGTTTCAAACTTGGTGATTCTATGATTCAAAATATTTTTTTTTTTTTTTTAGAAAATCTGCTTTGTATTCCGCCATTAGAGGTGGACAATAAAAAATATTGTAACCAATCAACATTTTTTAATTCTTTAAACAAATTATGTCAACCAAAAAAAAACGAATTTTCAACAAGGTAGATCAACTTTTGACCAAACAGTTGCATTTTTAATTAAAACAGATGAAATTTCTAGAAATTGTGAAAATTTCAAGCCAAACAGATGAATTTCCGCCAAAAATGTTAATTTTCAACCAAATAGATGAATTCTCTACCAAAATAGTTGAATTTTCAACCTAAAAAAATGAATTTTCATCCTAAAAAGTGAATTTTCAACAACAGAGTTGAATTCTTAACCAAAATATATTAATTTTCAACCAAACAGTTCCATTTTTAACCAAAAAAGAAGAGATTTCTACCAAATGAGATGAACTTTCAACAAAATACTCGTAATTATTTGTTGAACCAAAAGTGATTTTTGAGGAAAGAAAGGAAAGGAATTCGAACAAAACGTAAAGACGAATTTACCACAAAAAAGTTAATTTTCAACAAGATAGTTTAATTCTCTACCAAAATAATTGATATTTCAACCACAAAAGTGTTTAATTTTAAATCAAAAACACTTGATTTCATCCAACAAAGAAAAATTTTCAACAAAATAATTGAATTCTCAACAAAAACCGAATAAATTGCAAAACAGAGTGACGAATTTACAACGAAATGGTGGGGTTTTCAACCAAAAAAGATAAATAATCAACCAAAAATGGAATAGTTAAATTTTCAGCTAAAAAAATTAATTTTCATCAAATGAAAACTACTTTTCAACAAATAGTTCAATTTTCAACCAAAGAGATAAATTTTCAACCAATATGATGAATCTTTTAACAAACGAAAATTAACTTTTAATAAATTAGTGCAACTTTCAAAGAAGTAGTTGAATTATCTACTATAAAAATGAATTCTCAACGAAAAATGTAATAATTGATATTTCAGCCAAAAATATTTTAATTTTTAATCGAAAACAGTTGAATTTATCCAAAAACGAGAAATTTTAAACAAAACAGTTGAATCCTCGAACAAAACAGATTGAAAATTTTAATATTTTGTTGAAAATTCGCTTTTTTGGTAGAAAATTAATCTTCTTGGTTAAAAATTCAACTACTTGGTTAAA
>JAUMHM010000087.1:7764740-7794592 GCA_032362435.1 Melikaiella ostensackeni | reverse complement strand
ATTACTACTACGCGAATCTATAGCATTGATTGCTTAAAAGATGGTAGATGCTTTAAGGACTTTCAAGCCGTAGTTGATTCATCCTTATTATTTAAATAAATTACTAAAAGCAGTATAAGAATACAGTGCTCGACACTTGTAAAACTCATTAAATTTTTTATTTACTCGTGGATAGAAATTGTATTATATTTAGAATTACATTTTTACCCATGAATTGCAAAAAAAGCATGACTGCTATTTGAAAAAATTAGTGATAGGAACTCCAAACGGGTACTCGAATACTCGGGCCCCTGGGTACCCTGCTCGTGACGTGTTATACCCTATAACCAAAAAAAGAAACAAATGCCACGAGTGAAAATTGGGCGTCATATTTTTATACTTATTAATTTTTTTTTAGTGCTAATTTCTTCAATGTCGATAGCACTCACAAATAGCCGGGTACCCGGGAATTAATTGATTACCCGGATACTCGGGTACCCGGGTATTACCCGACGTAGCGGGTACCCGTACAGGGTCCCGGGTATTCCGCTATCAGCAAAATGCCTATCACTAAAAAAAATCGAGTTTTAACCCTTAAATAAGACTTTTCCCAAAAACGGCTTGGCGCATTTTGCTAAAATTTATTTTGCACACTATTTTCAAGGTCATAAATCGAATTCAAGAAATAAAATTCAGTGCTATGACCTCTCCTTTAAAGTCAATCACTTTGTCTAACGCCGAGTCGGATGTTGTAGACGGAGTATTGCGTGAACAAAGGATGTCCGCCACGTGACGAGTCAGCTTCAAGGCTCTGTTACCTCGCCTATATTGCGTAAGTTAGCCCAGCTTGCATTTTATTTTGTTGATCTTGTCTTTACTTCTCCTCTTTCATGGTGGATCATTTCTACTCCTCCGACTGGCGGTGTTATGGCCCTAAGATCTTGTTTTTAATCCTATTGTCCTGACTGTGGCAACTGCTGCTACAGTAGAGTTTCCATTTGGTCTTTGTGGTTCCAAAAGTTGGCGATATTCTTTCTCATATGCTTCCACATAGACATTAACACCACCGGTCCCATTCTTCCTCCCTATTGCCAAAAAATCTCCTCTTCAGCCAAAGCATCAGCTGGTATTAAACTCTTCTTTTTGAAAAAATGAAAAAAATGTGAATTCCGATTTTACCAATTTAATATATTTTTTAGTTATCGAAAAAAGAGATAGCAGACGTCCGTTTTCATGTTCTTTACTATTTCCCAAAGTTTAGACGAAAAATTGTATTTCTCAGATTTTACGAAATCTCAAGAGATTTCATGAAATTTCGTGCAAAGTGAACACCAGCCATAGGCCATACTCGGTCTATTAAAGTGACTGAGGTTTAAAGACATTTTGTAATATAACTCACAAGGTTTCTCCTGTCTCCATTTCCAACTGATTTCGCCAGCACTTGTAAATATCGACTGGATTAGTTTCAATATTTATCGTTTTATCGGAAAGAATCTTTTCAATACTTGGACCTAGAATCTGACGCAAAGCTCTCTGTCCGTTTAATTGTCTCGCATAATTAACAGCCATTTTAAGAACAAGAGGGTTTCCTGTAACTACCTCGGAGGGCTTGTCAAATTTACATCTGAAATAATAGTAAAAAATATGGAATTAATACGAATAAACTTATACAAAATTGAAGATTTAGATTTTTAAGAAGGAAAAAGATATTCTTTGTAATTTACCGGATTTCCTCTCGAAGAGCAGTTCCCAAAAGTTTCAATAACAAATATTCTTCTCTGATGTTGGATCCAAAATTGAAGAGTGTCAAAATAACGTTTTGCAGAAACTTGTTCGACTTGTTTTGTGGTAATAAAAACAATAATACGGACAAATAAATAGGGCTCGTTTGTAGTGCGTAAAATAGATGTTGATAACCCTCAAGCATTCTACGTCCTTCTTTTGTAAGAGATTTCAGGCCTTTATGGGTTGTTGTATCAGAAAAAGAATTCTTGCCAACTCTGCTTGCATTCTTTGTTTTTGTCAAAGATTCCAAGTTCTTTCCATGCGCTACAACGTCCTGTAATTCGTGTTAAATGTGTTAGTGTATATATATATATATATTGAAAAATTAGTCAAACAGCCACCGCATGGCCCCCCTGGGAGCGACTGTCATCCCAAATGACACTGACTCCCAGTAGAACCACAGTAAATGACATCCATGGTCACGCCACACGACTGTGCGATGGGTGGCCACAGGGTATGGCTTCGAGCTTACGGATCAGTGTTCACTCCGAGATCACCGATCACAAGGACAATCATTTCAACCGAATATTCTCGAAATATTCGCTACAGCTCCCTTACAAGTTGACTATACCTCTCCTCTTTTTCTTTCTCCTTGACAGTGATGTTGTTGTCGGCCGGAGCCAAGAATTGAATCACGAAAATAGTTTGTTTTTCGAAGTCAAGGAGTACGCTGGTAGGCCTCGACTTTCTAATAGGGACTATTTGCGAAAACTTGTAGTTTCAGTGAATTAGGCACTTCTCAGTCTCGACAATAGACTGTATCTCCCTCGGACCGTCCGACAGGGCAGGGTCGCGGCTAGCACCGTAAGAGCGACAAAAATAAGGATAAATAAAAAAATGTAAAGTACTCTTAGGACCGAATTGTGCCTGTGGACGTAAGTCGTTCCCGCGTGAGTGAGACATCCGGATAGTGTGTGTCCTAGGTGCTTAGAATGTGCATGACACGTTCTGGACCTATCGCTGAGAACCTCTTGACGCAAAATGCGGCTACGATATGCTATGGTGAAAATGACACCGTCAGACAGGCAAACATTAAACCCTCTATGCCTGAATTAGGTCCAGACGATTTGAGGAAAACAAACGTTAGCTCCATCGACAAGGATTGATCTTTTCGTTTCTGTGAATTTGCGTGCATTTTCTTTTAGAGGAACTGTACAAGGAAGTTTTTAACCTCTGCTTTCTTCACCGGTGCTCTGAGAAGTGAAGAATCTAGTAGGAACAATGCACTTTTCTCACTTCTGATGTTAAAATACAGAGTCAGGGTCTCAGCCGCTTGCTCCGTTTATGTATAAAAGAGCGCTCCTTGGGCAATTATCTCGTGATTCCTGACCATTGCCAGGAGAGGATCACTTCTATTTGCGACGATGTGAGCTGTACGCAGGGTAATTCGATTATAAAGAAATTGGAGATTCAGAAATCCGCGCCCACCTTTACATCGTGGGATGTACAAATGCTGAACAGACGAGTTGATATTCAAGCTCTTCTGCATAAGCATGATGTTACAGATTGCGATGTTGGGGGCCGTGAGCTCGTGCTTCGGACATGAAATCGCCCCAGGTGAATAGAGTTGAACCAGGACGGCAAGCATGTTAGTTACAGATATCTTGTTGAACGCCAACAGATTGGAAGACCTAATCTGTCGTAGGAGACGGTTGTTTCTGCTTCGGAGAGCGTCCTTCAATGATGTTATATCCTGAATGCCGATCTCAAATACGCCTAGGTATAGGTAGGTCTCTCCCGCGCCGAGGTGCCTGATGGCACGTCCATCCACAAGCTCATGCTCCTCGAGAACGCCAGAAAGTCGTCCTCGCTTCAGATGAATCTTGGCACACTTGTCCAATCAAAAGTTCATACCAATTCATCTTTTGTATCCCTCGACGATCCTCAGAGCATGCTTGAGATGTTCTGCTCCAAAAGCATAGATCTTCAGGTCATCAATATAAAAAACGTGAGTGACCTTATGCTAGCGATAACTAGGCGCGCTGCAGAGGTACTCACAAGAATTGCGTAGCATGAGAGATAGTGTCAGAAGTGTAATGCAAAAGAGCAGAGGGCTCATGGTGTCACCCTGAAAGACTCTCCTCTGGAAGGTGACGCTGTTAGTTGTCACGCGATCTTTTCCAGATGAGATAATAAATGTATTTTTCCAAAAGGGCATCAATCTCGCTATGCATTCCATTACATGTGGATGAACCTTCAAGCTTTCCAACGGACAGATGATAAGTCTATGGGAGGTTGAATCTAGAGCTTTATGGTAATCAATCCAGGCCATCAACAGACTGCAACTGTAGGCTGCAGTGTCTTTGCACACGCTTCTGTCGATTAGCAGGTTCTCCCGACTGCCAGGTACACCTCTTTTTATTCAGGATAGCTTAGGGGGAAGGATAGCTGTAAAAATCTTATACATCGAATTCAGGCAAGTTATTGGCCTGTAATTCCTCGGGTTGGATAAGTCGCTTTTCTTCGGTAGGAGTACAGTGCGTCGTAACACCAGCCACTGCGGAATGGGCGTCTCCGTCTTTAAATATGAGATGAAGATCCGGGCCAGATGTTGGTATGTAGAAGTAGACTTCTTCCACAAGATGTGCTTAATACCATCCGGTCCGGTAGCGAAGAAGTTCTTTGTGCCCCTCGGTGCATTCTTCACGTCTTCGGCAGTGATTGATGGACATTGTTCCAGGGACGTTATCAGGTTGTTGCACATCTCCTTGAAACACATGATGTTCTCAGTGTCTTCATGCAATAGGTGTTGAACTTCGGAAATCTTTCTCCAAAAGGTTTTTATCTTCTCGTACGTAGGCGGATTATTGACAGAAACAAGGGGATTGCTGAAGAGGCGCGATCGGGCAGACAGAAACTGTCGATTCTTCCTGACGCATCCCTCTCTCTTCTGTATTCTCCTCCTGGAATAAGATAACACCCGTATTTTGTCAACAATGTGCTGCTTGATAGTCAGCAGCTTTGACTTGTTCAATGTGTGATTCTGCGTCCCAAATACGGGACGCGTTCTGTCTAGCTCAGCCAATTTTCTTGTTCAGTTGATGCAAGCGCCTTTCGGTCTTTTGATCTATTGTCGGCTTCACCCTTCGATTTAAATGAGCCAAAGCTCTCGCCTCGTCATAAACTGAACTAGTGATGGTCTAGAGTTATCCTCACGAAGGGCGTCATCCATTTCAGCCACATCTTGGGACTTGGAAGGAACATAGATGTTAATGTTGGACTTAATGCTGCTTCCACTTCTTCGTCTGCGGCTTGTTCTTGCAGCAGTTGGAGGACCGTTCAGCGTACATACCCTGTCTGCAAGAGGTTGTTGACGTGGTTTCGCTACCTCTTTTGCGAAACGTGCGAAAGCATGGGTGTTTCTGGCACCACGGGGTATGCAAGCGCGTCATGTAACTTCTGCATGCAGGGACAATGCTGGCATCGTAGCAATCCAGCAAGTCATCTCTGGGTCGATCTGTCCACTCAAGACGTTGACCGTCTCGCCGAACCGTCATCGTGTCTCCATCCAAATTATTTGCAGCACTCCGAACTATAGGGTGGTCGGCAACGTTTTCCGACCCATTGTTGGGTGCTCTGCGCATTCGATCATTTTGAACCGCATTCACAACTGGGTTTGGTGCTGTCACAGTTGTCCCAGTTTCCTAGAGAAACAGGATATATATATATATATATATATATCGGTTCGGTTTCTTTGGAATCGAATCGTAGAGCCTATGGCAAAGCCACCGGACGCGTCCTCAGGTTGCGGATAGAGGGCCCCTGTACCGAGGGTTTCTGCTGAATATGGTTACAAAAATCAATAAGCAATCGCGGACAATTGTTAAGGCATGGTCCCGAAGGAAAAACCCCCAACCCACATAACACGCAATGTTGCAGAAATTTTGTTAGAATATTTAATCAAAACATTGGATATATTCCAAATGAATATTGAAGCAACGTTCGAGGAACATGAAAATGCCTGACCCAGACAATATCGGTCTGAAATATTTCAGCAACATTTCGAAAAAATATTTAATTGCGCTCGCTTAATGTATCTGCAAGGTGTCCACGAAATATTGTCAAAATTTGCCTATAAGGTTTCAATAATAATTCTGTGCAACGTTTCCGAAACATTGTTTCAAATTTGTCATATAAATTTCAGCAAAACATTGCCTTTGTCATCCTTTAAAGTGTCTATAGAACTTCACTAAAATTTTTATAATGGATAACAAAAAGACTGAAGGATAAAGAAATCAAATACTCATATATCAATTAAAATTAACTTATGGGTGAATGCCATTCGTTTTTACATCACCATTTTTTTACATCATTGTCAATTAAGGAGACGTTCCCGAAACTTATTTAATATTGAACAATTAGTTAATAATGATAAAAAATCATATTTCAAACTTCTTCTTCATCGTCGCCTTCTTCAGCGTCAGCATCTTGAAATTAATCTTCAATAAATTCCTCGTCTTCCATCTCTTCGTCCTGTTCATCACCGGTGGTTTTCTTTTCTCTACAAAAGAATACTGTTAATTGGTTTCGATACATTCAGAGAAAATTTAAAATATGAATTGCAATTATATAGCGTGATTCACATTCAAGTTGTAAAAATGCAGGAATTTTCAATTGGCTTATTATGATAAATTTTCCACTGCGTTAGGGTGTATAAAAAGAAAATGTTAAGAAATCAAAAATAGCCTAGTACTCAAAAGTTCATTTTTGGGTCCAGTATAAGCCATGTTGAATTTGAAATAGATCGATAGATATTCTGAACTTTCGTGGGGCCAAGATTAGTTTTAAAAAATCGCTTTTCTCATATTTTTTAATTATGACTAATATAACTTTTTTTTGTAAATTAGGCACTTAAAATGTACAGGGTGCTTGGATAATATTACGGGATAGCATCTTCAAAAGTGCAACTAAAGTGTGCGGTACTGCGGCTGTAGGAAGAAAGGCTGCAGATTCTTGGTGGAATGATGAAATCCGCGTGGCTGTCAACCAGAAAAAGCCAGCGTACTTGAGAATGTTGAATAGTGAAGTTCTTAGCAATAAGGAAATGACCAGATTAGGAAGTAATTATAGAAATACAAACAGAAAAGCAAAAGATACTAGTCAAAGAAAGCAAGGGTAAAATCAAAGCGGAAGAAGATAAAAAATGCATAATGATTTTGAAGGAAATAAGAAATTATTTTAGAAATGGGTTAAGAGAATTAGGAAAGGAAGTACTAGCACTGAGGTATTCGGGATTAAGAATGCTGATGGTGAAATAGTACGGGATTCGAACTAAGTGAAAGATTGTATGAGACAATCCCGTTGTAAGTAGCGGAAGAAGAATCGATATCGACGACATTATATCCGTGATTGAGAAACTGAAGAATGTTAAGGCTGCTGGTGTGGATGGTAACGCCACTGAAAAGCTTAAGAGCGGTGGCGGGTATTTGTTTGTGTGGCTGAGCGAATTTATGAATGTGTGCTGTGAATGGCGAAAATCCAAATGATTGGAGAAAGGCAACTATCGTCCCAATCTACAAAAGAAAGGGTGATAACGGTGACTGTACTAATTATAGAGCGATTAGCCTACTAAGTACCATCGGTAAAATATTTACCAAAATACTCACTGGAAGGTCATGGCAATAACTTAGGAAAGGATCTGGGAAATCCAATGTGGATTGACGCCAGGGAGATCATGTGCGGATCAGATATTTAGCTTGAGACATCATAGAAAAAAGTTTGACAGTAAAGAAAAGACTTTTCTGTGCAATTGTTGATCTGGAAAAAGCTTTCGATAAGGTGAATAGATCTCTACTTTGGGAAGTCCTGAAAGAGTATGGAGTGAACAGTTGGCTACTAAAAGCAATAATAGAAATATATTTATAATATATAACATATCACCTTTTCTAACAGCAAAAGTCACTCTTTTCGATGTTGCGCAGAGTTTCTGTTACAAAACTTGTAACAAAACTGATAAAAAGCTGAACATTCGCAAAACCCAGAAAACATTCTTCCTTGAAAATTTTTTAGCAAGATTAAAACAACAAAACGCCTTTTTCAAAAACAAAGTAATTCTTTTCGTCTCCTCGCAGAGTTTCCGTTACAAAACTTGTAACAAAACTGACAAAAAATTGAACATTCGCGATACACAAGAAACATTCTTCTTTGAAAATTTGTTAAAAAGATTAAAATAACAAAACGCCTTTTCTAGCAACAAAAGTTACTCTTTCGGATTCCTCACAGAGTTTCTGTTACATAACTTGTAACAAAACTGACTTCTAAACTGAACATTCGCGAAACCAAGGAAACATTCTTTCTTAAAAATTTGTTAGAAAGATTAATATAACAAATCACCCATTCTAACAACGAAAGCCTCTCTTTTTGATTCCTGGCAAAGTTCCTGTTACATAAATTGTAACAAAACTGACAAAAAAACTGCACATTCGCAATACACAGGAAACATTCTTCTTTAAAAATTTGTTAAGAAGATTGAAATAACAAAACACCTTTTCTGACAACAAAAGTTACTCTTTCCGATTCCTCGCAGAGTTCCTGTTACATAACTTGTAACAAAACTGACAAAAAAACATTTGCGAACCACAGCACACATTCTTTCTTAAAAATCTGTTAGCAAGATTAAAAGAACAAAGCACCTTTTTTAACAACAAAAACAATCTTTTCTATTCCTGGCAGAGTTTCTGTTACATACCTTGTAACAAAACTGACAAAAAAACTCAACATTTGCGAAACCCAGTAATCATTCTTTCTTAAAAATTTGTTAGGAAGATTAAAATAACAAATCACTTTTTCTAAC
Source organism: Melikaiella ostensackeni (assembly GCA_032362435.1). Lineage (NCBI taxonomy): Eukaryota > Metazoa > Arthropoda > Insecta > Hymenoptera > Cynipidae > Melikaiella > Melikaiella ostensackeni. Next base: position 7,786,035 of record JAUMHM010000087.1, on the reverse strand, counting down.
AACAGAAGTCACTCTTTTCGATTCCTCGCAAAGTTCCTGTTATATAACGAACTTAGAGTTCGGAAAACCCGCTTACTTATTACTTGCAAATTTATTAATAAGCTTAAAATAACACAACCTTTTTTCAACGACCAGAAGTCATACTTGTCTGTTCTTATAGAGTTCGAATTACCCATAAGTGATATTTCACTAAAAATCAGTTGAATTTTCCCTAAAGATAATCACTAAAATTCAGTTGGTAAAAGAGATCTCACTGACTGCGTCAGTAAAAATTGTACTGAAATAATGGAAATGCATCAAACTGACCCACTTCTAGCTATTTCATCAGTGAAATATCAATAATCCAAACATAGCGAGCAAAATTGAATCTAAAAGAGTGACTTTTGTTGTAAGAAAAGGTGATTTGTTATTTTGATCGTGATAAAAAAGTTTAAAGAAAGAATGTATGCTGAGTTTCGTGAATGTTGACTTTTTTGTCAGTTTTGTTACAAGTTATGTAATAAGAAGTCTGCGAGGAATCGAAAAGAGTAAGTTTTGTTGTTAGAAAAGGTGTTCTATTACTTTAATTTTGTTAATAAATGTTTGCGAGAAGGATTCGGAATTTAAAAAGTTTTGGAGGTTTGAACTTTGCGTTTTAAGAAAAAACAATGGAAGTCTGAAGACTCGACGGGGAATTACCTAATACGGGTGCTGAAGTGTGTCGCCAAAAGACACATACTATCTTAACGCTTGAGACACGTACAAGTGGTCGCTAAAGCTCGCTCCTTGTTGGTTGATTAGGCCCAGCTTTGAAACTCTTTTGTGTCCAAACTCAGCTTCGTACAAAATTTTGCTAGGAGACTTTATTTTTTTGTGTACTATCGCATAGTACAAGGGGTTGTATAGGTGGTGGGACACCCTGTATAATTCTGTGCTTGCACCTACTGTGCTGTATGGTAGCGAGACCTGGACGTATCAAGAAAAGGATAGGAGTAAAGTGAACGCGGTTGGCATACAGTACCTGCGGAATACGTATGGTAAAACGCTAATGGACAAAGTCAGTAATGAGTGGGTTCTCAAGAATGTGGTGTAGAAGAAACATTGTTTGACAAGAGTGAAAGAAATTTGCTGAGATGCTTTGGTCATGTTGAGAGAATGAGTGAAGAACGTTTAACGAATCAAGTGTATTTGGGTAAAATGAGTGGTAGTGTACCCAGAGATAGACCGAAGAAAGAATGTTTGCATGAAACGATGTATGGAGGTAACGGAAGCAAAAGATGTATGAAAGGATATGGATGTATGGAGGACAATTGTTTTTAAGAAGAAGAGTGAAGAAGAAGAGACTTTCTAAGTAGTAGTATAACGAGGCTAGAACCAAGTGAGTTAAGCTTACCCCGAAAGGGATTTAACTTAATGGTATAATAATAATAAGAAGAAACATTATTCTAGGAACGTTCTGCTCGAAAGCCACTGCTCTGATACTATTTATAATGAAAAAAAGTTCCTGTAAGGGTCTTTGTGTTATAAAAACTATGTATGTTTACAAGATTATAAACATGTTATCTCTAGACTTGAAACATTGGTGTCACGTGCCTATCGACTATGAAGGAAAACGTGTTTTTTTATCCGGTACTTCAATTTTTATTTTTAGCAACCCATGTGCGCGGCCAACGGCCACGGAATGTATTTCCCAGAGTATCTATCGTTTGGTTTCTACCATAAGGCTAGGGTGTATCAGACCTCCGGAACCTATTTTGAGAAGAAGTGCATTCAACGCCAAGACCGGAATTTGTCGACAAGATTGCATTTCGTTAGTCTCCGAACTCATGTTCCCCTTTTTTTCCCAAATTTTACATGAGTGTATTATGAGGGGAAACTTTTTTACAACCGGTTCAACTTAAGAATGAAATTTTTTATTTCTAGATCAGACACCCTGGACCCTTGACTCTAGGGACAGAGCATGAAAGAGGATTTTGATGGGAAGAAACATATTTTGAACTTTTTTCGTGTACCCTGTGAAAACTGTGAATCAAAGTTTTCCATAATTCTTCTTAGATCTGATTTAGAGAAAAAATTTTCATCAAGTTGCTTAAGTAACATTTTTTGTAATAAAATATTTATCAGGATTTACGAAAGCAAATTACAGTAGATTGAATTTTGCAAGAACTGCTTTTGAAAACTTTCAAATTTGAAAGAGTTTAAAGTTCATTATTGCATGTATTTAAATTCGCAGGGTTGCAAATTGTGAGGTATTTACAGGGTTGCCAAAGCCTAATTTACTCGAAAAAAGTGACCTATTTAAACAAAAAACTGACCAAAAGTGACTAATTTCTAGCCCAAAAAGTGCATTATGTGTATTAATAAAGTGACTTAATGTCTTTTTAATTTAAAAGAGTTTGATGAAATTTTCAAGAAGTCCAGGTGAATTTTAACAATTTCAGGATAAATTCATAAAAATTCACAGTGAATTCAAAACAATTCAAGTTAAATTCAAAAAGGTTCAAGAAAAATTCAAATGAATTGACGAAAATTCAAGAAATCAGTATTAACTTCAGTGAATTTAAAAGAATTCTAGGAATTCAAGAGACTTTGATGAAATCGATGAGAATTTGAGTGAATGGAACAACATTTTTAAAATGAAAACATTTCCATTGAATTGAATAAATCGGGAGTGAACAGAATTCAGGGAAAATTTATCAGAATTTAAGTGAATTAAAAAAAAGGCCAAAAAAATCAATGAATAAAATAATATATGAGTGAATTCAAAGGAATTTAAGGGAATTCAAAAAGAATTTGTTGAAATAACTAAGAATTCAACACTGTAAAAATTAGAAATCTCTTTTTTGACGATATCATTTCTTGTGTGTCCTGTTTTTGAATGGGATAACTTCATTCTGTTATTTTCAATGTAAAATAAATGACTAGGATCCAACCAGTGGTCTCATTTTAGTACTACTCGAAACTTTAACTTCATTATAATTAATAAACTCTAAATTAATTAATAAACTCGAGACTCTTTGAGTCTTATTTTAATACCTGAAATCAGCCCTGAAATAATTCCCTGTTTTTACAGTGAAGGTGACTTTATAAGACTTAACGGTGATTTACAAAAAACTATTAAAAACAAAAAATAAACCATTGAATTGAGTAGAATTAAGTGAATTTAGAAGAATTCAAGTGAATTAAAAATAATTGAGGGTGATTTAAAAAAATCAAGAGAATCCTAAATAATTCAAAAGAATTCAAGTTGAATTCCAAATGAAATCAAATGAACTAAAAAAATGTAAAAGATCCAAAATATTCCATTATTCTCAGTAAAATTGGAGTGAATTTAGAAGAATTCAAAAAAATTCAAGAGACTTTGCCGAAATTCATAAGAATTGGAGTGAATTGAACAAAATTACTTGAACAGAATTTAAGTGAATTGAAATTTTTTTTTAAACCAATGAATAAAATAAAATTCGAGTAAACCTAGACGAATTTGAGGGAAATTAGAATAATTCGATGAAATTGATGAAATTTACACATGAAAGTAAACAAATTCAAGATTAATTTTAAAGAAATTAAAAAATATTTTTAACATTCATTGAATTCATTAAATTTGGAGTGAATTAAGAAAAATTCAAGAGAATTCAAAATAATTTGATGTAATGTCTTAGAACACAAGGTGAGTTTAAAAGACTTACGGGTGAATGAAAAATCCAGTGAATTGAGTAGAATTGAGTGAATTTAGGAAAATTCAAGTGGATTCAAAAGAATTAAAAAAAATCGAAAGAATTCGAAGAAATTCAAGGGAATTCTACAGAATTAAAAAAAAAATCAGGATGAATTAATAAGAATTCAGGTCGAATTCTTATCAATTGAAAAAAATCAAAAATATTCCATTTATTTCAGTGAAATTGGAGTGAATTTAAAAGAATTCAAATAAATTCAAGAAAATCAAAATTAAAGAAAATTTAAAAAAAAAGAAAATTCGATAAAATTCATACGAATTCAAGATTAACTTGAAAGAATTCAAGATTAATCTAAAAGAATTCCTTGGATTACTTCTTTTAATTTATTGTAAGAAAAGTGACTTAAATGATCTTTTCATTTAAAAAAGTGACTCAAAAGTGATTTGAAAAAAAAGTAACTAAAAGTGACTTAAGTGACTGTGTGGCAGCCCTGGGTATTTAAAAACATTCAATACATCGATTTTAAGCACTTAGAAATGAGAAAATAATGGACATTCAAATTATCTAAATTTGAAAGCATTTAACTTTTAGATAAAAAAAAGAGATTAGGAGACCTTCAAATTGAAAAGTTTCAAAATTCTTAAATACTAAAAATCTAAATTCGAGCGTGTTTTTTGAAACTTATAGAAAAATATTTCAGTTCAACAATATCCAGATTAAAAGAACTTGAAATTGATAGTGTCTATATCTGAAATCTTGCCAATTAAGGGATATTTAAATTGTTTTCGATATATCCGATTTTAAAAATATAAATGTTTTTTAATCACCCTCTAGAAATCACCCTCTAGAATTGAAAAAACCTGCGCCTTGAGTGAAAAAAAAATTTCTCCTTATATTTTCTCGGAAGCTTGTAAAATTTTCTGATACAAATTCTCAGGATTAAATTCTGCTTTGATTTATCTCAAAATTACTTTCTCATTTTTTATAAGTTAGAAATCGTTCGAGAACTTTTTTGTCTCTCCTGTAAAATCGTGAAAATGTGGGTTAGACCCTTCAACTCTGAAAACATTAAATATTTTGTAATTTTCTTGGTTTCATTTTGAAGGTGAGTCTCCATGGTATTTTGCTAACTTATTAGGATATTTTTAGAATTTTCATACAAAAAAATCGTAGAATTTCAAATAAAAACTGAACTCTACACATTCATTTAAAAAATACAAAATATTAATATTTTTACAAATATTATGAAGTTTAATGAAATTTAATATATTATATTAATTTTTAAAAAATTATCGAAAAAATTCTTGTAAGCGGCTACATATTTTTTTAAATTCTATGACTTTTGCAAACAGGTTTGACCCCAGGGTTGAATCGAGGGAAAAAATCGAAAATATCTTAATGGATCACCAGAATACTATGGAAACTTACCTTTAAAATGAGACCAAGAACTTCAAAAAATGTTAATAGTAGATAGGCAAGAGCATTTCTGGACACAAATTCCCACTTTACCGACTTCGAGACCATTCTACAGCTGAAGTGGTTCATGTCCGTGCTAAGTCTCTAAAATGATCTCGAAGGGTCCTGATGACGAGAACATTCTAGAAACTTAGCACGGACATGAACCACTTAAGCTGTAGAATTGTATCGAAGTCGGTAAGGTAGGAATTTGTATCCAGAAACGCCTTTTCCTACCTACTGTTAATTATTTTCAGAGATTTTAAACATTTTCCAACAACATCCTTTTACATTATTTAATATCTCCCTATAAAATTAACATTTTACCTCTATATTAGACGTATTAGACGCAGACTTCCATCAGCTTTCTTCTTATTATGGGGCAAACATTTTTAATTTATTATTCAAAAAAATTAAGGCCCTTAGCAGCAGCTGAAGAAACAGTCGTTTCCATAATTTCCTAAGAGCTTTATTCTGATATTTATGAGGATAAGAAGAAATTTAGCTTTGTCGAACATGGGGTGATGACGTGACCTGCACGCGACTCACCCGGAAGAAGGGTCGGATTCCAGGGGGGCGGAAGTTGGACATAGATTCGGACGAGTGTCGATTTAATATTCGAGAGAGATCGAGATAGACGAGGATCGTTAGATAGGGGTGTTTTGGACCCCACAACGGGTCAAGATCCGATGTCGGTTAAAGCTAAAGAAAAAGGGCGAAACGTCCCGTGGAGGTGCACGCCCCGGGTATTGATCGGGCCCGTGCGCACATCGCACATCGGATTTGGAGACTCGTGGCGAAGCTCGCCCGGAGCCTTCGTCCTTTTCTCTCTCTTGTCCTCTCTCTCTCTCTCTCTCATTTCCTCCCCTGTTTCTCTTGCTCTCTCTCTCCTTCTCTTCGTTTCCTGCCTTCAGCTTCGTCATCGTCATCCTGGTTCGATTCCCCCATAAACTTCGCAAACGACGCTGTACCTCAGGCCTGCCCAGAGAGGAGAAATTCCAGGAATTTTCCTCGAAACTGCTCAAATCGCGGATGTGAGTTTTCCACCTCCACTCTCCACTTCCCATTATATTTCACGAGAGTAACCATCACCCGCGTTCTCTAGAGTGAGCAGAGAGAAGTGGTGGTGGAAGTGTAACATGTGTCTTTTGAGCAAATTTCTCCTCTCTGGACAGGCCTGTTGTACCTCATCGTCAGGAATATCATGGACTGTTAACTCCTTCGGTTTTTGCAACTGAAAAGCAAAACAAAAAAATCTGCCCACTGCGTGAGGACATTCTCTCTAAATTATCAAGCTTTCCGGCTTAAATGTTTACAAGTAGAACATTTAAATTTGAATTAAAGGTTTTCTATCTTAGAATTAAAAGTTTCCGAATAGAAGATTTTCAAGCTTGAATACTTCCAAAAATAAAAATTTCAAAATAGGATCCTATAAATTATCAAGTTTTCCGACATAAATATTTTTGAATAGAAAATTTTTTAAATGCTGTAAAATAAAACAACTTTAAGTTTGGAAGCATTCAAGTTAAAAAATTTGCAATACAACCCTTTTCAAGAAAAAAACATCTAAAGTTGAATTCTTCCAAATATAAAATTCCACTGCATCTTGCAAAATTGTGAGCTTTTTTACTTAAAGTTGTTACTAAATACAACATTTTCAAATTTTGATGCTTCCGAAATCGCAGTTTTTCAATTTAAGAGTTAAAAGCTTTAATTTGAGCCTTTCCGAATTGGAGTTTTTCAATTTAAAATTGAAAGTTCCTAAACAGAAAATTTTCAAGCTTAAATACTCCCAAATATAAAAATTTCAGAAAAGGATCCTCCCTCAAATGTTTCCAAACAGAACATTTTTAGATGCTTCAAAATAAAACAACTTTAAATTTGGACAAATTCAAAATCAAAATTTTTAAATGTAACCCTCTTCCAAGAAGAAACTCCAAAATCGAAACTTTTCAACTTAATTAGGAGTTAAAAACTGTAAGTTGGGACTTTCTAAATTGAGGCTTTTACAACTTAGAATTAAAAGTTCCCAAATAGAACATTTTCAACCCAAAATGCTTCCAAATATAAAAATTTCAATATAGAATCCTCTCAATATTACCAAGCTCTTCGGCTCAAATATTTACAAATAGAACATTTTTAAATGCTTCAAAATAAAGCAACTTCAAATTCGGATTCGTGCAAGTTCAAACATTTTCAATATAACCTTTTTCAAAGAAGAATCTTTGAATCTTGAATTCTTCCAAATATAAAATTACCCTAAATCCTTCAAAATTGTAAGCTTTTTTACTTAAAGTTCTTACTAAATACAAAATTTTCAAGCTTGAATGCTTCCAAATATAAAAATTTCAGAAAAGGATCCTCCCTTAAATGTTTCCAAACAGAACATTTTTAAATGCTTCAAAATAAAACAACTTCAAATTTGGACAAATTCAAAATCAAAATTTTTAAATTTAACCCTCTTCCAAGAAGAAACTTCAAAACCTGAATGCTTCCAAACAGAAAATAATTCTACTACATCCTTCAAAATTGTGAACTCTTTAACTTAAAGTTGTTTGTAAATACCAAATTTTCAAGCATGGATGCTTCCAAAATCGAAACTTTTGAACTTAATTAAGTGTTAAAAACTGTAAGTTGGGCCTTTCTGAATTGAAACTTTTGCAACTTAGAATTAAAAGTTCCCAAATAGAACATTTTCAACCCTGAATGCTTCCGAATATAAAAATTTCAATATAGCATTCTCCCAATATTACCAAGCTCTTCGGCTTAAATATTTAAAAATAGAACATTTTTTTAATGCTCCAAAATAAAGCAACTTTGAACTCGAATTCGTGCAAGTTCAAGCATTTTTAATATAACCCTTTTCAAAGAATTAACTTTGAATCTTGAATTCTTCCAAATATAAAATTCCACTACATCCTTCAAAATTGTAAACTTTTTTACTTAAAGTTGTTTCTAAATACCAAATTTTCAAGCTTTGATGCTTCCAAAATCGAAACTTTCCAATTTAATTAAGAGTTGAAAACTGTAAGTTGGGCCTTTCCAAATTCAAGCTTTTCAATTTAGAATTAAAACTTCCTAAATAAAACATGTTCAAGTTAGAATTCTTCCAAATATAAAAATTTTAAAATAGGATCCTCTCAATTATTAAGCTTTCCGGCTTAAATTTTCCAAATAGAACAGTTTTTAAATGCTTCAAAATAAATTTACTTTAAATTTGGATAAATTCAAAATCAAATTTTTTTAATTTAACCCTTTTCAAAGAAGAAACTTCAAAACTTGAATGCTTCCAAACATAAAATTTGACTACATCCTTCAAAATTGTAAACTTTTTTACTTAAAGTAGTTTCTAAATACCAAATTTCCAAGCTTGGATGCTCCCAAAATCGAAACTTTTCAACTTCATAAAGGGTTGAAAACTGTAAGTTGGGCCTTTCCAAATTGAAGTTTTTCAATTTAGAATTGAAAGTTTCCAAGTGGAACATGTTCAAGTTAGAATGCTTCCAAATATAAAAATTTAAAAATAGGATCCTCCCAATTATTAAGCTTTCCGGCTTTAATGTTTCCAAACAGAACAGTTTTTAAATGCTTCAAAATAAAACAACTTTGATTTGAACAAATTCAAATTCAAAAATTTTTCATGTAACCCTTTTCAAAGAAGAAACTTTAAAACTAAGATGCTTCCTCATATAAAATTCTACTATATCCTTCAAACTTGTAAGCTTTTTTACTGAAAATTGTTTCTAAATACAAAATTTTCAAGCTTGGATGCTTCCAAAAACACAACTTTTCAATTAAAGAGTTTCGAAATAATTTTAATTTAGGTAATAGCTTTACAAATGAGGAACATTATAACTTGGGCCCTTCAAATTTGAAATATTTTCAGCTTGAATGTTTCCAAATAAAAACTAGCTGAGATAGTTCTAAACTTGTAAAAAATAGAAGAATATTTAGAAATAGAAAATTTGTTAACTTGGACCCTCTTAGCTTCGACTGTTCCGAAAAGAAGTTTTCCTAGTTCGACGTTTCCAAATATAAACTTGAAAAATATTTCTAAAGAGAATAATTCAAAATTGTAATTTATTCAAATTTTAAACTTCGATGTTTCCAAATTTCAATTTAAGCATTTTCCAATAAAGAATTTCCAAATTGTAAAGTTAAGAAATAGAATAATTCCAAACTTCCATCATTCCAAATTAAAAGACTTTCAAGTTGGTACATAATTTTCAAACTTCAAACCACCCAAATAAACAATTTTCAATCTTAAATGCTTCCAGATAGAAAAATTCCAAGTTGAAATTTGATGTTTTCATATAATAGAAACATTTAAAATTAAGATACTTCCAAACTGATGAATTATAAGTTCTATTCAAAATTCAAAGATTTTCAATCCTGGATGATTCCAAATTTTGAAAAGTTGCAATCTTGGCCCCTTCTAAATCTTAAAGCTCTTTAACTTGTTATTTTCAGATCAGGAAATTAAATATTTGAAAGAGTGTCAATAGGAACAATTAAAAACTTAATCCTTTTGGGTTTAGAATTAAGAGCTTTCAAACTTCCGATCGACTATTTCTTATACCACAGCCTTTTTTGCAACCAAAAAGCTTTTTTCGAGTTGTTTCAATCCTTAAGTTGAATTGGAAGCTCGAAGGTGTTCAAGACCTAGGACAAAGACCTTTTGGGTGGGGCTCTAAACCTCAGCAGGGTTGCGTGCTGAGATTCGCATCGAAAGACCTCGACAATTTCTTTCTGTTGTTACGAGATCGTTATTTGTTCGTAACTATTCACCATTCAAGTTTCACAAGTCGAACGTGATGATTCGAAAATAAGTGCAGAAAGAGAACATGAAAGATTCTTCATGTTTTCGAAACATTACGATCGCTATAAATAATATATTGGACTTCAATAGTTATGAGATAAGAGAATTCAATAAGAGAATAAAAAATTAAAACTCTGCAAGAACATCTTATAAACCGGATTTTAGTACTGATATTTTCTTTTAAATTTTGATAAAAGCCAAAAGTTTAAAATTTCTTAGTCCTATTCAAATTTCAAACTTTTCTTAAAAGCAGTTCTGCTTTAAAAATTTTTTCTTTCAAAGGAGATAGTGGTTGGAAAATGAATTTTCGTGCCCAACGACCTTCTATCCTTTACCCTAAGGCTGAGGTTAATTATTATACTAATCTTGCTAGACTTGCCTTAGTGGGATTATCTCTGCTTGACACTTTCTTGTCCTGGCATTTTAAATCTTAATTGATTGCAGCTCCATTAAACGCATTGTTTAATTTTCTATTATGTTTTCGATTATGTAGCAGGGTGGCCATTTTAATCGAGGAAAAAAATTTCCGATCATTTCCCGGTTTTCTCCAGGTTCGCAAAAATTTTCCATGGTCCTTGAAATTAAGAAATTCGAACTCTTCAAACTAAAAATTTTGTTTCTTGACGTAATCAAAACTGAAGTGGAAATTAAAGTACTCAAAGTGGAACTCTTTTGAATTTGAAACTTTCAAAATTGAAGCCTAAACCAGTAGTTTCCTTGACGTGTCAAAAACTTTTTTAATCGGATTTTTTTATTTTTCGTTCATCTTTCTAATTTTTGTTTTGCTTCTTTCTCTTTGCCTTGTGCCTTTTTTCTTGCTTTATAAGCAAAGCTACTCTCTCTATTTCAGCTTTCTTCGCCTTTTTTCTATTGCTCTCTTCTTTTCTAGCTTCTAAAGCTAATTTTTTTGCTTCAGCCTTGTCTGATCGCTGTTTTTTCTTCCCTGGTGCATCTAGTAGTAATAATTTCTTAGGCTCTTCTTTCTCTTCATGATATTTTATCCACTGTTCCGATACAGCTACTGCAGGTATTTTATACTTTGGCATTCGTTTTTGTGTGGGTTTACCCTTCATGTCAGCTTTGACTGGCCAAAACAAGACTCTTCTAAAGGGAGATAGAACATTGGGAGCTCCTTGAGTATTGCAATAATTTTGGCCATTTTCTTTCTGATTATCGTCATCAAGACCGTTAACAATTTCAATAGGGTTCTGTTCTGTAGACGGGAATCCTAGTCTATCAGAATCATGGTGTGTGTCTGAGGAATAAATGGACAATTCTGTTGGCATTATGGATGTGTTACTTGGCACTGTAATTTGGACACATCTAGGTGATAAAGACATTGCAACGTTAAAGTTCATAATGATTGCGCTATCATTAAGATTCGTTGACAGGCTTTCTAAATCATCTGCAGTCAACTCCATATTGTTATCGAAAGCATCATTTGGCGGCTTATTCTGTGGTTGTACAACAGAAATTCCAGAATCGTCCACTTCTTCCAGAGCTATCAACGTTGTCATCTACAAAAATCTCCCCACATTTAGTTTTCAGGCCTAATCAAACTTCAAACAGGCCATGATCTTCGATGTTTCCAGTCGAATGATTACCTGACAGTTGAAATGATTCTAAGTTTTCTGAAGGCAATTGCTGTTCAATGAATTGCAGATGAAATTTTATTTCCTCTACGTTTGCGTTTTGAGGTCGACGAGTTGTAACAATTTCAAATAGTTTATAGCGTCAGGATCAAATGGATACAAACCGCATGGTCGAAAGCTGTTGCGGCAAATTACAATTGCTAATAGTTTTTTTCTAAAAGCGGTGCAAAACTCTTGTTTTTTGGTGTGTCTTTCTCCACAATTCTCTAGTCGTCAGTTTAACAACGTTTGCTTCCATAACTGCTTTAAGGGACCGAAAAATGCAACATCCAACGACTGAAGAATATGAGTGGAGTTTGGATACAAAGCTACGAGAATGATTCCGTATTCATCACAGAATTGACTAGTAGCTACGGTTATGTGAGAAGAATGGCCGTCAGCGTACAAAACGACAGGCTGTGGAATTTTGTCCCTCAAAAGCCATAGATAGAAAACCTTCGTGATATATTTATAGAATATCTGTCCTATCATCTAATCATTATCGGAGGTTCCAAGCCCCCACGTCTTTGGTACCAATGCCGCAACGTCCGCCGGAATTCGCTTGTAGGAAGAAATTACAATCGGTGGTGCCAACTGTCCAGTCGCATTTCCAGTTATTAACGTCGTAATGCAATGTTTTTCGTCACACTTGACGAAATTATAGACAGCTTTATCCACTCTTTTTACTAAAACATGAAGTCCTTTCGGACAGAGAAGAAAAGCAGTTTCGTTACAATTGAAGATCCTCCTACCATCGAGAAGTATATGAAGCAGAAGTTCTTCAACAAAATAATCTCGGACTTCTTTGAACCAATCACGAATATTTTCTTCACTTACGGAAGCTCGACTTTTAGTTAAGTTCTGAGGTAGTCTCTTCGATATTTCTGGATGACGCTTGAGGAAAGCATCGTACCGTGCTTTACCTAGTCTGCCATTCGTAAAGCAAGTGGTTTTGTTTAGTTTCTTTACAAGAAGTTTTACACTGACTAGTAATTGGTTTTTGGTAACTGGAAATCCAAGTTTGGAAACATTAAACATCCAATTAACTAGCATATTTTTTTCTTCACTTGACAAAACAGATTCGGGACCCATTTTTCGTTCAAGAGGAACTCGTCCATTATGTTTATCCGATCATGTACTTCGAGGTATATATTGTGGATTTTAATGGCAGCGTTTATTGACATCCCATTATGAATGCTTTCCAAGGCTGCCAACATTTAATCTTGGGAATATTTCAGTTTTTCTGCCATTTCTGTAAAATAAACAAGTGTATTTCAGTAAATTATCTTATAGAAATAGATTTTTATGTATTTTGAAGGAAGGTACGTTCTGCATATTTTTTCTTGAACATACAGAAAGTAAAAAAGTTAATTATATAAGTAATAGTTATAATTTTACTTATAAATGTCGCTGAATGCTGCAGTAATTGTACACCGTACACAACTATTTTTTACTATTCCCTTGTTTGGAAATATTATTTCGGCTACCGAATACTGAGTTTAGGTCAAGGTTAATACATGCACAATACATTTTACAAGTTATTGACGTATGATATTAATTGCATTTAATTTAAAAAGTAATACTTTTGTGGACCAGTTAATATGCATTACTCGACAGAGATGTTGATTACCGAAGTAACAAGTGCAACGGTGCACCTGTCGTCGGATTTACTATTAAAAAAAAAATATTAAATAAAAAATTGCAAAAAGTTCTACGTCCGTATATAAATGAAAGATTTATTTATGAGTTAAAAATTTTCTTACTGCATCTCCTTCCTCGAATTCCAAGATTTCTCCGACTAGATTTTTTCTTAACCTGAAATTTTAGAATTTTACTTGATTACAGCACACATCAGAACTAGCCTCAATAAATGTCTTTTTTCCTGAAGAATAACCTACTTTTCCACTTTGAAACCTTTTGATCTAGATGCTAAATAAATCTAAATTTGGAAAATTCGGTTTTCCTTCACACCGAGCAAGAAAACAGGTTACTAAGCTTGAGACTGCTCCATCTGCCGATAACTGGCGCATTGACGATAACTTCCACATTTACCTTAGTTATCTGCGGTCTAGGACAAGTGAGATTTGTATTTGTTTCGAAAGAGTTATCTATAAAGTCTACGGGAGAGTGTTATCTAGAATTTTGGTAGCGGAAGGGAAGTATAGAATGGTCGGGAAAAGTCATGAAGAAAGTAGAGGTTATGTTTCGGGAGAGGGAAAAATCCAGTAGTGTTTCGGTTCCCGCAGTTCAGGTGGAGCCACTTGGTGACAGCGCCTCTAGCGGAAAGGATGGCATTCAGACCAGTCAACAAGAGCTCTGCATCAGCGGCACACCAGCGAAAAAGAGAGGACGAGGGAGGCCTCGCAAACAGGAACTCGAAAGACAACGAGTAAGGAAGGCCGCCAGAAGTTTGGATAAGTTTTTATTCTCGCAAAAGAGAGAAAGGGAAGATGTCATTAACGAGAGGGAAACAATTAAGAGGTTGTCACGTTCTCCAATTTTAACTTCTAAAGATAAAGAGGCTTAGAAAGGGCTCTGTGAAGGACCGGGTGACGAGGCACTCTCCTTCCATAGGGAAATTGGACTCTTGGTGGGAAAGAAAAGCTAGAAAAATTTTCCGAATGTGGACTTGGTGAATTTTTGAAAGGTGAACTAATTGAAATGCTGGAATATGGAGGAAAAGGAAATCGGCAAGAAGATGAGCAAAGGGACATAAGGGAGGAGGCAGCATAATCACAACTCTCTCTAGGGCAAGAGAAAGGAAAGTCAAATGGCAGGATGAGAATATTAAGCTGAGGGAAAGAATCACGAGGCTCCAAAATGAGATAGAGGGTTTAAAGAAAATAAGCAGCCCGGAAAGTAACCATAACCATGAGGGGGGAGGAGGTGGCCAGATAAGCGACAGGTGAGACAGCAGAATTTGGGTGAAAAGAATGCAGATGTGGGGGGTGAGCCAGTGAGAAAGGATAGTAATCAGTCTTCAGAGTTTGATAAAAAAAGAAGAAATCTGTACCCTATGGAAGGACAGCAGTGATGACAAAAATTCAACGATTCCAGAAAGGCTTTCAGCTAGAGAATTGATGTAGGAAATAGAGCAGAGAAGGAAAAGAAAAAACTGGATAAAATTGGGGGGATTCAGGACTGCAGGCAGGTGCACCATGGTCAGAGAAATTCAGGAAGTTCTCCGGAATTTGACTGGAATGAAAATTTTAATTCTAAAAATGAGAATAATAGGAGGGGGAATAATATTGAAGTTGTCCTCATGGGAGAAAAATTAGATTAATGAAAGCTAAGAAGAGGCTAAAGGGAACAAAAATGAAGGTGGACGACGATTTAATTACAAGGGAAATAGAGGTGCAGAACTATATAATTGGAGAAGTAAGAAAGTATCAAAGGAGAGGAGCAGATGCAAGCTGGGGCTACATGAAGTGGAGAGTGGGAAATCGGGATTTCTTCTGGTTTAAGAAAGGAGTAAAAGGAATCAGTAGATTTCGAGGAGGCCAGGCGCAAAGTAATTAAATGTTTGTCTTGGAACATTTCGGGTGGGAGGAATGTGCTGGATTCGGTAGAATTTTGGAGAGAATATGACTTGGTCATTTTTCAAGAAACCTGAATAGAAGAGGGGAGTGTCACTGATTTCAAAATTAAACTGGATGAAGATTTTATTTGGAGTGCCAAACCGGCAATTAGAGTCAATAAAAAAAGTAGGGCTAAAGAGAGGCACTTGATTCGAGTGAGGAAAGATTTGGGTGAAGGAATGTGTGTCGAAGAGTGGGAATATGGGATGATTATTAAAGGTGGCTAGAAACTAAGCGGAAATAATGTAAGTATTGTAACTTTGTACAAGAATGTTGGATTTTCGAAATTTAAAGTATAACTGAGCAGTCTGATCAAAGATATGCGTGGGAGGGGAGGGGAGTTTGTCTTGATGGGAAATTGGAATGCTAGAGTGGGTGAAGAACAGGAAGGAAGTGTTTGAGACCGGGAGGATTTAGATAGGGGCTATTGCAGAGTTAGAAAATCCGAAAATAAGGTATTAAACGTAGAGGGCAAACAATGATTAGACTTTTGTGAAGAACAAAGGCTTAGAATAATAAACGGAAGATTAAAGGGGGACATGAGCGGAAAATGGACACATATCTGCGGAGATGGGGACTCGGTCTTAGACTATGTAATTTCGTTAGAAAAGAGAGAAGAATGTCTGGTAAAAGAAATCAAAGTCGAAGTCAGAACGGAATCAGACCATCTTCCAGTGAGTTTATTTTTAGAAATAGAAGGTTATAATCTCGATAGGAAATTCTTTTTAAAAAAGGGAAATAGGAAAGCGACAACCCGATTAAAATGGAAAAAGGATAAGGGGCAAGATTATGAAAAAGAAATGGAAAAATTATGGGAGGAATGCGAAGAAAATTAGGATTGGGACGGTAGATGGGTAAGGTTTAGGAAATGTATTCGGAAGGCACTCATTAACTTTAAGAAAGCATTTGACATGGTGGATAGAGAAATTCTTGTCAAAAAATTATTTGAGATAGGCATACGAGGGAAGATGTTAGAAATTATTAGGGAAATATATAGAGTAACACTAAACGAGGTTATAGCGGAGGAAAGGGTCACAGATTGTTTTGAAACAAGTAAAGGAGTCAGACAAGGTTACCCTCTGAGTCTCATACTTTTTAATATTTTTATAGATGACATGGAGGAAATCTGGGAAAGAAAAAATGAGGGTGGAACGGTCATAAGTAGAGAGAAGATCGCTGCTCTGAAATTTGCAGACGATTTAGCGATTTTGGCGGATTTTGTAGAAGGACTGGGACAAATGTTAAAATCTTTAGAAGGGTATGTAGTTAAAAACAAATTGGAAGTCAACGTCAAACAATCAAATGCTATAATCTTCAAAAATAGAGTCAGGAAAAAGAAAGCAACAGAAAAGTGGAATTCCACGGAGAAAAATTAGAGGTGGTGGAGAAATTAAAATACTTGGGATATTGGTTTACATCAGGAGGGATACGTAGAGCGCATGTTGTTAAAATGGCAGGGAAAATATAAAAAGCAGCAAATACGGCATGGAGAGTCTTAAAAAGAGCAAGAATAGGAGATTTGGGCAGGAGACTCTATATAATGGATGTTCTAGTTGAATCAGGAGGACTATATGGAGTAGAAGTTGGGGGCGGGAAAAATGGGATGAGATGGAAAGAGCTCAAGGGAGGTACGTGAAGATGGCGATGGAGTTGAACAGAAACACGACCGATTACATCTGGAAGATGGAATCGGGCAGATTCAGTCTGGAAATCGAGGCAAAAAAAAGAGCTTTCAAGTATCTTACTGATACTGATTACTAAGCATGGGAGAGGAAAGACTTCCAAAGGTATGTCTCAAAGAGGAAATAAAGAATCTGAAAAAAAAATTCATCGAACTGGGGTAAAAAAGCCAAGGTAGCTTTCAATGAGGCAGGAGGTGGTGAAATACTTGGGTTGTTATGGGAAGGTGGAAGGGAGAAAGACGTAGCCAAAAACATAGAATCGAATATAGGGACAAAGATTAAACAGGAGATTCAAAGAAACTGGGGGAGACTTGACATATCCACCTAATGTAAGAACTATGGAAAATGGAAAACTGAAGTGGGCAGAGAGGAATTTTGGGAAATCAAAGATTTAGGGTACCTGGAAAAAGAACAGTGGGGTAGACTTAGGTATTAAAATGTCGGAAAATGAGGTAATAAGGGGTTCAGAGATGCAAATTGTAGGCTCTGCCAGAGTGAAGTTGAGGACATGGAGCACATATAGAAATGTACAAGGGCAAAGAAAATGATTGATAAGAGATGGCTAGACGAGGTAGAAAGATGGTTAGAAGAAGGGAAATATATGGAATTTGAATAAAAATTTTACCTCACAATGTCAGGAAAACCGATTCCCGGTCTCTGCCGATGTGCTAGAGAATTTGAAAGATTGGCAAGGGAAAAGACGAATAAGAATAAGGGTGACAAAAGGTGCGATGATGCTCGAGTACAGAATGATCTGTGAGTGGGATCAAAGAATGTCAGTAATGTTCAAACTTAATTTTAGCTACTAGAACTGTATCAATTTTTTATAAATTTTGAATTATGAATAGATGTTTACTTAAACTCTAAATCCGTACCAAAACATAAGTAATATGTACTGTGATATCTACATGATAATTATACATTATATTATTGTTGAAGCAACAAGACTGTAATTAATTAGAGAATTTAAAGTTGAAATTTGATGCTTTGCAATAGAAACATTTAATAAGTTCCTAATTTTCCTTAAGATTCGGAAATATTGTTTCAATAACTAGTTTTTTAATATGGAAATTATAAACATCAAGTTTTTCAAATTTTTGAAGCACATTTTAAAATGTTTTGAAGTAGA
Organism: Melikaiella ostensackeni; assembly: GCA_032362435.1. Classification (NCBI taxonomy): domain Eukaryota; kingdom Metazoa; phylum Arthropoda; class Insecta; order Hymenoptera; family Cynipidae; genus Melikaiella; species Melikaiella ostensackeni. The sequence goes on along the minus strand of JAUMHM010000087.1, from coordinate 7,768,088 downwards.
ACGTTTCCAAGTATAACATATTGAATATTGAAAGCTAATAAATTTCGATATTTCCAAATTTCAATTTAAGCATTTTCCAACGGATAATTTCCAAATTAAAAACTTTACAAATAGAATAATTCCAAACTGGAAAAATTAGAACAGAATCCAATCTTGTCCCCTTCCAAATATTAAACATCTTTAACTTGTCATTTCCAATCAGAGAATTAAAAAATTTCAATAATGTCAATAAGAACAATTAAGAACTTAATCTTTTCGAACAAAGGGCTCTCAAACCTACAGGAGCTTCCAAATAGAATTCCTAATCAATTCTAATATCCAAACAAAAATTATAAACTTGGACTTTCTGAAATGTTTCCAAAATGTTCCAAATGTTTTCAAAAACTTAGATGCTTTCAGATAAAATCCTATTCTTGAGTTCGGAACGATTTAAACTCGCAAGATTTGTAAGAGATCCCAAGTTAGACTCTTCTAAATTAATTATTTCAAATAAAATTATAAAATAATATTTCGAATTGCGAAATTCCACTACAAAAAATTTTCACAAAGAATTGAATCTGGGTTAGTTCTCACTGTTACGTATAGCTTTTCAAAACTTGTGCTTCTCTCTTAACTAAATATTTTCAACTTCGTATAAGATATAAGTGTTAATTATTGCAAAAAGCCAGTCCAATTAGAGTCTACCTTGAATCCATTTACAAGTCTGTAATATCTGATAATATTCACAGAGGTCCAGAAAATGTGAAACTCATTTAGTTTGCCATTTTTTTAATGAACCTCTTGACATAATTAAAATTTCCAAGTATGCATAAATATTCACTTTATAATATGAGTTTACTTTGCTTAATATTCTAATATAAAAGTTAGAAGGTAATATTTTTATGAGGTGACAGCAACAGTGAAGAGATATCATAATTTGTGAAGCATCGTGTTCCTCTAATTTAGTGGTTTACCTTGTATCCTTTACGAGGCTCGTTTGATAAGTTTGGTAAAAAAGCAAGTCAATTTTTTTTTAATTTGCCTTGATTTCTCAAGATAGTTTTCTTTGAGGACTATATGCTTAGTTCACCGAGATTCCAATTTTTTCATCCCTTTAGAATAGTAAGCTCTCTCTAGGTCTGCAAAATACGCATTTACGGCATCGATTATTTCTTCATTGGACGAGAATCTCTTCCCACCAAGCCGAATCAATTCAAAGCCCAGTTCATCTATTTTTGCCGTTGCGATTGTGGAGGTGTGAGCCGGTGCGTTGTCGTGATGAAACGGCACTTTTTTGTGCGCTAATCGTCGCCATTTTTTTGTAGCTCGGCTTTCAAACAGTCCGATAATGATGCATAGTACGTTCCTGTTTTAATTTTACCCTTCTCCAAGTAATCAAGGAGGATGATTCCTTGGAAATCCCAAAATGCTGTAGCCATCACCTTCCCAGCTGAGAAAACAGTCTTCGCCTTCTTTGGCGTACTTTCACCAGGCAGTACCCCCTGCTTTGACTGCTGCTTTGTCTCGAGTGTACAGTGGTGGGTTCAGGTTTCGCCCACAGTTACGAATCATTGCAAAAATTCCTTCGGATTCCGATTTAACTGCGCCAAACACTGTCCTGAAACGTCTTTTCGGTTACGCTTTTGATCGGGAGTCAGCAATCGCGGCACCCTTCTTGCACACACCTTCTTAACCTCCAGTTTTTCGTGCAAGATGTTATAGACTCGTTCAGTGGAGATGCATACAGACTTAGAAATCTCACTTACATTGATTTGGCAATCTTCCATAACCATATGATGAATTTTTTCCACCGTCCAATTTTTTTGAAATAGAAATGTTTTATCACTGCGCGGAACTTATTTTCTTTATTTTTTCAGAACCTAATTACACGCTCACTTGAAACGTATGCCAAACGCAAAATAAGCATCGGTTTTGGCTAAAGCTTGGTATAGGTTAGTTTGAAGAGAGTTACTTCTTGGCCATGTACTACAAAATTCATTTTGGCGCCATCTAGACGGAAATAGACCTTACTTATCAAACGATCCTCGTATACCAGCTCTTCATTCGCGAAAGATTAATAATATGATTGTAGGTTCTGAAAGCAGAGGTGTATGATTTTACAAATATAGGGCAGAAAAATTTGCATCCTTGGATTGTTTGAATATTTCAGTTCTATTTTGGTTCTATTTCAGGCGAGCCATTTGAGATCTAGGTGATCGATTAGCTCCAATCAAATGAATTAATATCAGTCAAATGGATCACTGACTCTATTTCAATAAACAGATTGTTCTAAAGTTAGTTCAGTTGTTTAACTGACTAAAACACCGATAGATTACTTATTTTTATTTAATCTGATGGATTCAAAGAACAAATTTTTTTGGTAAATGAATTAAAGAAATTGAATAGAACTATTGAAATTGGTTAAGTATGAAAGCTTTGAAGTTGGAAAGGAACACATGTTTTTGAATAATGAATTTCGCAATTGGTTTCATTATTTTATCGAAATCAGAATGATGCCTGTTGTTTAAAAGAAAGAAAATCTATCTTGAAATTTAGTTGCTTTTAAATATGGATCCTTTTACATGAAACATTTTTTAAATAAGAATTTTTCTATAATGAAAAATTCGTCAGATATTAGATTATTTAAAATTCAACGTTTATAAATAGTTCATTCTCGACAGAAAATATTGCCAAATAATCAAAACTTGAAGTCTTTCATCAAATTTTTCAAGATAATCACAAGGGTGGAACTTGAAAATGAAAAATTGAATTTTTAAAATCTCGAAAATATATTCCATTCCATTCTACGGCTCTTATATATTCTGTGTTAAATGGCTGTATGAATATTAAAGAGTGATTACAAAAAATTATGTTTCATCTTTTATTATGACAGTTTAATTAAAATTACATGTGTTTATAACATAGTTTATGTAAAATTCTTTTATTAATAAAATAAATAATTTTTATAATATTTTTTGTAATCACTCTTCAATAACTAATCAATAATTGATCGCTCATAACAATGAAATTGAAAATTATATCTAAGAATTTTTTACCAATTAGAATACCAAAGATGTATTTGAAAAACATAACAACTGTGCTCATCTCGCGTTACCGTGCCGCCCATTCTAGTGCCGGTTCCACGGTTGTTCACGCTTGACTGCTTCTCCCCCCCCCCCCTGTGAGCGTCCCTTAACACTCTATACTGAAGCTCTTGGCTCGGACTAAGAACGTATCCAATAAGGACAGGAAACTCGAGTGGAGTGGGTAGCACACCGCTGCTGAAATGATGGCGCCTATGTGGCTACTCGGTCGTTGCGTAGTTTGTACTGCGCATCAGGCTGTCTCTTTCTGGCTTGCAGAGAAAAA
>JAUMHM010000087.1:7742539-7764640 GCA_032362435.1 Melikaiella ostensackeni | reverse complement strand
ACACATAACTACATTTTAGTTCGCGACTTTCTTGTAGATGCGCTACTGTCAGTATAAGTTGTCAAACGCGCTCATGGGAGTCGACCCAGTCTGATTATATTTGGCCCCATTTTCAGTTTAAAAAAAAATCACCCGTTTATAGTCGACCAGAGCCCAACTCGGCAAAATATAATTATATTTTACCCCATTTCCTGTATTTAAAAAAAAAACACCTGTTTCTAGTTGGCCATACCCCTACTCGGCAAAATATACCTCTTAATTATATTCGATCCCATGTCCAGTATTGAAAAAAAACACCCGTTTATAGTTTACCATAGCCGAACTCGGCAAAATATACCTCTTAATTACATTTGATCCCATTTCCAGTATTGAAAAAAATCACCCGTTTATAGTTGACCATAGCCCAACTCGGCAAAATATAATTATATTTGACCCCATTTTCAGTATTTCAAAAAAAACACCCGTTTCTAGTTCGCCGTACCCCTACTTGGCAAAATTTACCTCTTAATTATTTTCGATCCCATTTCCAGCATTGAAAAAAAAAACCAACCGTTTATAGTTGACCATAACCCAACTCGGCAAAATATAATTATATTTGACCCCATTTTCAGTGTTTCAAAAAACCAGCCGTTTCTAGTTGGCCACACCCCTACTCAGCAAAATATACCTCTTAATTATATTCGACCCCATTTCCAGTATTTGAAAAAAACATCCATTCATAGTTGGCCACACTATAACTTGGCGATGTATTTTGATGTACTGATAACTAATATGATCACGAAAATACCATTTTCAGTCAAATTAATTTTAGGGTAATTGTAAAATTTTGTTATAATTAGGTTTACAAATAGAAAAATAAAAAATTGTATTCGCCGCATTGTGTGTAAATGTAAATGTATGAACAGGAGACATTTTTACAATATCCTGATAAAATTTTTTCAAATCAATTCACTGAAAGATATAAAATGAAAACAAATTTTTAATAAAAAGGTCGAATACGCCAGTAGCTCTAAGGTAGAAGACAAGAATGTGCAAGAAGGGCCTAAAATGTCCATTATTCATTTATAAAATTGAATAATATAATCCTTTAATAAGATAAATTAATATCTACATAAGTTCCAGAATAAAATTTTAGAAATAATAAGAAGGAAATCAAAAAAAATCAATCAGCGTATTCGGCAGTGTTGCCATGTATTAATGTTTATAAAATTATAATTAGGAACAAAAAATGGAAAAGTTAAATACTATAAAATATTATATATTTTATAATAAATTATGTCCTCATATACATATACATACATTTTGGAAATAAAATATGAAGTGACGGTTGGGGGAGGGGAATTAGAAATAGGTATGATTTATTATTATTACAGACATAGATTATATACATAAACAGTAAGGTATATATACACATAACACTGTCGAATTTATTGACTGGTTTTCTTCGATTTGCTTTTCATTATTTCTAAAATTTTATTCTGAAACTCGTGTAAATATTAATTTATTTTATTATAGTATTAAATTATTCAATTCCGTAAATGAATAATGGCCATTTTAGGCCTTTCTTGCACATTTTTGTTTTCTACCTTAGAGTTACTGGAGTATTCAACTTTTTTATCAAAAATTTTTTTTTATAAATACGAGTGTCGGAAGCTAATTGGCAGAAATTCCTCGCTTCCAGATCAGAGGAGGAAGTTGGTTATTTTTACCTCGGTTGATTATTTTCGTGAAGATTTGAACTAACTCTTTACTGTCATGAGGAAAGCCGCCTGGAAGATAAGGCGGATGAGAGATTGGATGAACTCCAGATTATCTTGCTTGACTTACCTGGGAAGTAAGAAGAGAAAAAGACAATTTAGTTGTTTCTTTTAATCCTTAAAGTACAACCCAGAGACAAGCTGCTTTATTTATTCTATCAACAAATCTCGTTTGAGAATCAACACTGACCTGAGATAAATAAAATCTTTCCAGTTATATTTTTAAATCAGGTTTTTTCAAACGAGCAGAATTTTTCTGATTGAAATCATTTAAGGTGGAAATAGTATATTGTGTATCAAGGGCGTAAAGTTGGCAATTCCCAAGTAGCAAGTAGCAAGTAGCAAAAAGCTACTTTGCTCCCGCTTCGTCTCCGGGTCGGAAAAGCCACTTCGCGCACACTTTACATGCATAAAAACGCATACTTTCGGTGCAGGTTGGATAAAAAATTATATTTTCAGCTGTTTAAATTAAAAAATTTCTGGAGGGATCTAAGTTTCTAAGTTTATCTTTCTTCTAATTGGAAACATTCAAGCTTAAAATTTCAGTCCTTTCAAGAACTGCCAATTTGGAAGGATTTCATCATTTTTATAATGGGAATCATTCAAACCAGAATGTATACTTGTAAATGTATAAGCAGGGTGTTTACCCGACTGATGATTTTAAATTTTCGGTCATTTCCCGGTTTTCTCTCGGTTAATTGTTAATTTTTTCCGGTCAATTTAAAAGAGTTTACAAGATTTGAATGATTTCAAACGATTTTTAGAGATTTCAAGAGATTTCCAAACAATTTCAAAGATTTCAAAGATTTCTAATTTGGAACAGGGAATTCTGGAAAAAAAAATAGAATTCTGAGTTGGAACGTCAGATAGTTTTTGGTCATAAGAATTACAATTCTGATTTGGAACAGAGAATTTTGTAAAAAAAATTGTAATTCTGAATTTGAACATGGATTTTTTTCAATTCCCTGCTCCTAAATCAGCATTAAAATTATTTTCCAAAATTCCCGTTACATGCCCAAAATTCTCTGTTCCAAGTCTAATAATAATTCTTCAGGAAAATTCCCTTCTCCTAAGTCGAGATTAAAGTTCTTTACTGAAATTCCGTATCCCAACTCAGAATTATGATTCTTTTAGAAAATTCACTGTTTCAACTCAGAATTAGAGTAATAAAATATATAAAGCCACTTTCAATTTGCGTATTAGCACATTCGAGAGAAAAATCCCGGTCACTGAATTAAATTCCCGGTCATTTCCCGTTGAACGAAATTCCTGGTCATTTCCTGGTTTTCCCGAGCAAGTAGACACTCTGGTAAGTATTAAAACTTCCAATTTCCAACTTCAGGGTGGCCACTGATCAGGAAAACAGGGAACTAGCACCGGGAAAAGGCCCGGAAATAGCCGGGAATTCTTTTGAAAACCGGGAATTTTTCAGATTTGTTTTTACTTTTGTAATAAGTATCGTCTCGCTCCTCAAAATGAAATGTTTGGAATCGTGCTCAGTGTTACCAACCACCTCCGCTAAAATATCGAAGAACATTTTATATTTAAAATTTTAAAGTTAATGTTTCGTTCAAAAATGAATGTTCCTTTTATACTATATATTTGAAAATTTAAAGCTTGGGTTGATAAATCGTTCAAACACTAAAGTTCTCTTTATATTTGAGAACGAAAACTTCCTTTTTAGATATTTAACATAGTAATTACTTTTGATAGGCAACCTAGATTTATATAATCAATTACTAATAATAGGCTTATAAAGTTATAATTTAGAAATACTATAAATGTTTCGCAAATAAATTGAAAATCCGCCTTCCGATAAAAACTGATTTTGAAGTTGGAGAGTGCCATAAGCTTACGTATTATATATTTTGTCTTCAAATATAAATGACTTCCGGTCAGTTCAGGGATATAAAAGTATAATTTTACCAAACAGAGCACAGATTGAAGTAAAAAATCCAAAATCTATATTTTAGATCCTGGGTTACAAAAATGCGAATATCTCCTAAACTACTATCGTTTTTTTCGTTTAAATGAGAATTGAATCGATAGAACCCAATAAGAAAATTCAACTACATATTTTTGGTTGTAAGTTAATTTTTTTGAAATTGAAAAATCTCTTATCATAATTTTGATTCAGAATTCATTTTTTTTGTTCGAAAATTCAACTGTTTTGTTGAACATTCATCTTTTTTGGTTGAAAGTAAATTCTTTTTAATTGAAAAGTCTATTATATTTCGGATTCAGATATCATTTCTTTTGTATAAGAATTCTACTATTTGATGGAAAATTTTATTATTTTGTTGACAATTCAACTATTTTATTATAAAGTCATCTTTCTCGTTCGAAAATTCAACTGTTTTGTTGAAAATTAATCTTTTCGTAGAAAAGTCATCTGTTTTGATTCAAAATATTACTATTTGTTTGAACATTTAATTATTTTGTTTAAAATTGAACTATTTTCTTGAAAACTCATCTTGTTTGGTTAAAAGTTAATTCTTTTTAATTGAAAAGTCTAATATCATATTTTTGGTCCAGAATTCATCTCTTTTTGTTAAAAGTTCTAGTATTTGGTTGAAAATTTAATTGTTTTGGTGAAAATTAAACTATTTTATTATAAATTCATCTTTCTCGTTCGAAAATTCAACTGTTTTGTTGAAAATTAATCTTTTCGTAGAAGCGTCATCTCTTTTGGTTCAAAATATTACTATTTGGTTGAACATTTAATTATTCTGTTTAAAATTGAACTATTTTCTTGAAAACTTATCTTGTTTGGTTGAAAGTTAATTCTTTTCAATTGAAAAGTCTAATATCATATTTTTGGTCCAGAATTCATCTCTTTTTGTTAAAAGTTCTACTATTTGGTTGAAAATTTAATTGTTTTTGTGAAAATTAAACTATTTTATTATAAATTCATCTTTCTCGTTCGAAAATTCAACTGTTTTGTTGAAAATCCATCTTTTCGTAGAAAAGTCATTTCTTTTGGTTCAAAATATTACTATTTGATTGAAAATTCAATTATTTTGTTGAAAATTGAACTATTTTCTTAAAAACTCATCTTGTTTGGTTGAAAGTTAATTCTTTTTAATTGAAAAGTCTAATATCATATCTAATATCATATTTTTCTCGAAAAGTAATTTTTTTTAGTTTAAAGTTAATTCTTTTTATTTTAAAAGTCTACTATTATATTTTGGGTCCAGAATTCATATCTTTTGGATAAAAATTCTACTATTCAGTTCAAAATTTAATTATTTTATTGATAATTCAATTATTTTGTAAAAAGTCATACTTTTGTCGAAAATTCAACTGCTTTGTTGAACATTCGTCTTTTTGGATAGGAAATCCGTGCTTTTGGATTGAAAATTCATCTTATGGTAAAAAGTCATCTTTTTTGTTGAAAATTCAACTGTCTTCTGAAAGATTCGTCTTTTTTTATTGAAAATTCAACTAGTTAGTTAAAAATGCAACTGTTTTTGGTTAATGTTTTATCTATTTTGTTTGCAAATTCGATAATTTGGTTGAAGATTCCTCTTTCTGAGTTAAACATTTAACTAGTTCGTTGAAAATTCAACTTTTTGTTGAAAATTCATCTTTTTGCTTGATAGTTCAACTATTTTGTTGTAAATGCGACTGTTTAGTTTAAAATCAATTTTTTGGTTGAAAATTCAACTATATGTTTGAAAAATCATCTATATTGGTTAAAAATGAAATTTTTTGTTGAAAATTCATCTTTTCGGGTTTATAAGGCTACTGTTTCTTAAAACATTCGATTTAGAAGAAGAATTAAATTTCCTTTTTTTATTCCTGGGAAAATTTAATGTTCAAAAAGTAAGGTTAAAAAGACCTCAGCAACGACATCTTCCAGGCTCATAATTTATTGTTCATATTTGACTAAAATTGATTACGTTTCAAAAATCAGTTCGTTTTCCTCTTCAGATAAACATGTTAAACTATAATATTTAAAAAATTACAGCAATAAATTCGATAAGATGAAAGATTATAGATATAAAAGTATACCTCATATAGTTTTCTCGTAAGTTTAGATTGAATCTATAGAATCATAGCACGGATAACCGAGAAGATATGTTATTGTTAAAAATTAAATTCTTCAGTTCTTAGTACGTGACTTTCATAATTGTAAAGTAGAAAATCTATGTGTAATCCTGGAATACAAAAATAATAGGTCAGGATGGACATGTCATTGGTTTGTACGAAAAACAATAAAAATACAGAATTATCAATAAATTGATAATGTGAGGCTTGTAAAAGTTTTGTTTTAACGACAGAATCTACTGTTTAAACTGTGGTACATGTTAAAAATTTTGGGAATAAATGTTTTATGTGAATGCGAAGCACATGCTCCATCTCTACTCGGGAACTCAGTTCATACACACACGCTAACAGAAACCCTAGGTAGGTGTCCCCCTCCAATTTTCTTCGTTCTCACATATGTTGTAAAACTTGAATGACAAAGTGAAAAGTGTTTCTTCTTATGTGCTCAAAATGAGTTTTAGGGGGTGAAAACCCCCCCTGAAAAGGGTGGTACCAAATACCCATCTAATTATTTCACATATAATAACAGAATCTTTCATAACGAAACCAATTTGAAAAATGTCCTCGCAATGAGACATGAAGAATGTGATATTGTCAGATTTGTAAACAAATTTGATGGAGGTGAGCAACCCTAAAATTATTATTTATTACACAAAAAATTGCCAAACAGGAGTAAATTCAAGCCGAAAAATCTGGAAAAATTATATGTTGCACGCGATAACAAAATAAGGTTTACACGTTTTTGGATTTTCACGAAAAACCCGTTTTGAGTACATAGTAAGAAACACGTGTCACTTAGTCTTTCAAGCACTACAACATATGTGGGAACGAAAAAAATCGGAGAGGGCGCCTACTTAGGGTTCTTTTAAGAATATCCGGAGTGATGAACTTAGAATTCTTTTATTTAATTAAGTTATAAATTCAAAAATCTTATTTTAAGAAGTACTAAAGTGATCTAGATCGGAAATTAAGTTTATGATATTATTTCCTTCTTTTTTAATGAAAACTATTTCAGCAAAAATACGTTTATATCCATTCAGTTCAAAATGAAAAATTTCTACTTCATCTCATTTCATAAAATTTGAGTCACTTCGATGTTCATTCGTTAAATGTTGGCTGATAGCCTTATGATATTTTCCATTTAGTCTGATGTTTTTATGTTCTTTGACTCTGATTCGTAGCGGACGTTTCGTTTGGCCAATATAAGCTTTTCCACAACGACAAGATATTTTGTATACAACATTATATTGATCCAAAGTATCAAGTTTGTCCTTCCCTGATTAAAAAATTTTATTAAGTTTAGTATTTACACTAAAAACATTTTTGATACTATTAGTTTCATTCAAAAGTGTGTTTATATTTTGTGAAATTCGGCCTAGAAAAGGAATTGAAATTATAGATTTTTTGTCTTGAATAGTTAAATTGTTATTGGTATTAACGTTAATATTGTTGGTTTTTAAAGTTTTTTTCTGAAACATTCGACTTTTTAGCTAGAAAACTCAACTCTATTGTTAAAAATTCGTCTTTTTTGGTTGAAAATTCCACTATTTTGTTGAAAATGCAACATATTTCGACTTGAAATCTCAGGAATATGATACCTACAATAATTTTATTAAAAAGAATTTATTCCCTTTTATTCCCTTATTTACTTGAACAATCGCCCTATTTATCCTGTTTTGAGAGCATTTCAGCAATTCTTTTGTAACTGTCACCTGACACCGCAAAAACTTGAATGAAATAATGAAATGAACTATTTCTTATTATAAGAAAAGCTCACTCTTTCAGCTCCGAGTATATTTTTTAGTTTGTTTTGATGCTTTATATGTTTCAACAAGTGATGCACATTCTAATGGATTTTCGAAATAGATTTAGATTGCGAGAATTCGTGTTACAAGTATATAAATATCCTATTCGATATGCAGAGAATGGCTGATTTTGGTCTGTGTAGTCTGAAATCACTTTTACTATAACTTACATTATATATTTTACCTTGGAGTTGTAAAATGTTTAATTCTTTTAAAAATTTATATAATGAAGCAATTAGTTTTGAATAATTATTATTATAAACGCTTAAAAGTCAACTGGGAAGAATGTAGGATGTAATTTTTGACCGCGAAAACCGAGAAGTAGCCTGGAATTTTTGTTGGAGTTTAAGTGGCCACCCTGAATTTGGATCTCTCCAACTGGAAAATTTACAGACTAAAATCTTTCTAAACCGAATATTTTCCAAAATCGTAGCTTTCATATAGGAGGTTTCAAGCCAAGCTTCCTCTATCTCTTGCTTTGAATTTAAAACTAAATTTATAATCCTGAATGAATCCTGAATTGAATGTAATCCCTGTTTACAATTATGCGAGGTATAACGGAGGAAGAGGGTTGGCTGGAGCAAAGGGGCGCCTGACGATAAACTGGGTTACACTACTTACAGTGTGAACTCATTCTATACTCTGTCCCACGAGAGAACATCAGCGGTCGCGCAGTTTTTTCTGGAAAGGGTGGAGTAAATCCTAAAGAGAGTGTGTACATATTTGTTCCTGCGAATCTGTAGCCAATAACTGATCAACCAAGGCGTCAAATTCTGCTACTGAAACATATGTTAAACAGACATCTGTAGTTTTTCCTACCCGACTGTGGTCATAAATCTCAGAATGTTAAACTTTTTAGAAGGAAAAAGGTGAAAAGAAGTGAGCAAGAGAAGAGTTAGAAAGAGAAGAGAGGAAAGGGACAGGTCAAACACTTAAAACTCAGTCCCTTCCCAGCGGGGATGCCTTTTCGAGATGTGAGATCCAGTAATTTTGAAATTAGAAATTTGAAAACGTGATTTTCAGAATATTTTCGACTCCCCCTTCTCCCATGTCACACATCGTCACAAACCTCAGATCCCCCTTCCCCCTCGACGTAAGGTCACACTTCTTTTTACACAAAATTAAAATTGCAAATTTTTTGCGATAAAAATTATTTTTTATTTGAGGTTGGTTTATTTTGAGGTTGAGGTTCGGGCCTATTCGGCACTGGAGAAACTGCACCTACTTCGGGTGTCGACGCCGAGAGATAATTTGAAAACTTTGCTTTTCTAGCTGTCACAATGAGATTCAATTTTTTAGTTTTCTCTGCGACGGCATTTTCAAAATTTTCCCTGTTTTTGAGGTTAGCCCACAAAGCGTTCACTTCTTCTTGTATAACTTGTTTGGACGTTTTCTCTGCGTATGCTTTTTTATAAGTCTCGTAAAAACGATAATATAAACTATTTGGATCATTCATGATTAACTCAATGACGCAGAAAATACGCCTTTTTGAATATCCCCGAGAATGTCCAAAAGTCCAAAAATAAATTAAATTTATCGCTACGCTTCTAAACGTCAGTACAATGACAAAAAATGAACAAACGACACAAAAGGTTTGCCAGCGTTCGCGAACGAGTGAACATATGTCATTCCACAAAAAAAACAGTGCTGCCAATCCACAAAAAATGTGTACCCGCGAAATTTGAAAAAATCTCGGTAAAATGCAGTAAAATTAATCACGCAGAAAAAAATGTGTGACGTAAGGCAGAGGGTAGACCCCTCTCCCCCATGTCACACTTCGTCACAATTGCCTCCCCCCCTCCTCTTCAACTGTGTGACGTATTATGTGTTCGACCCCTTTTTATTTTGTACAAATCTTTATATTTCCAAAATTGATATCAAAAGATGAAAAAAATTAAATGAGATTCACATGAACAAAAAGTAAAGTTTCAGTTTTATTACCAGTTCCTTAATTGTAGTGCAGAATCTCCTTGATCGTTGTCCAAGATGCATTCACTGTCAGAACTTGTGTCATCCGCGGGGTTGGGTTCTGCTCGTCTCGGCATCTTTGACCGTGAAATTTATGAGAGGCTATAAATTTCGAAGGTAAGGATTCCTCTAAACTCTAAAGAGTCTAATAAAAATCAGTAAACCACGCTTTAACTCTACACTTTTATGACAGATGCGCAAACTGGACACCCTCCAGCATCCCGAGAAAATCGCTGCGAAATGAGAGGCGTCCGATAAAATTCGGTCACGCTGGGAAGTCTGGAATTATCGAATGACACTGCAATTAATCTAGTTAGGGCTTAAAGCACGCGTACCCATCCAACCATGTTCCGGCCTTTGAACTCGAATTGCCGCTCTACTCGCTTCAAACGCACTTCAGTCAAAGAGTAAAGAGGAAAGGGAGCGTTCACATATTACGTAACATTGAAAAAAGAGGGGTTGTATTTCGTTACGGTTTGTTGTGTGGGGTATTTTTGACCCGATTACGTAACATTTTTAATTGCATGTATTTTTAAAAAAGCAAAGGATGAGAAAAATGTCCATATCACGATTTGATTGAAGAAATAAAAAGGCGATTTTCACAAAAAAAGCCACACTTATATTCCTTGCTAATTTTTTGTTGAATCTGCCCTTCTGTAAGGAAGACATTCTTTGTTTTTCAGGTGGGCTAAACCATTTTTGTGACCTAGGGATTTTTTTCTTGAAAATATATTTTTTTAATTTTTCTCGTAAACGATGCAAGATATTACAAAAGAGCAAGAGGCATTTTTTGTAGAACTTTTTGAAATGAGCCAATTTTTTTCCTAGAATTTTGTCGATTCTGTCGTCGTTTGTAAGAAAAAAATGAAAAATTAATTTTTTGAAAAAAATGCTCGTGGCCACAAAAATGTTTAAACCCACATAAAAGTCACATTCTGCATTCCTTACAGAAGGCCAAATTCAACATAAAATAAAAATGTGAGTTTTTTGTAAAAATCGAATTTTTATATTTTTAAACAAATCGTCGCCACTTTTTGAATTTTGAACTTTTTTTCCGACTGATTTCGAAAGGGGACCGTAAAACTCACCAGGATCCGAAAAAAATTGGAATGTCTAAACTACTTCGTAAACACTTCATTTTTTTTGGATGGAGGTTCGTAATTTTAATTGAAAATTCAATTATTTGGTTGTGAATCATTTTTTTTTTATTGAAAATTCATATTTTCGGGCAGGAAATTCAACGTTTTCGTAGAAAATTCATCTTTTTGGCTTGAAAATTCAACAATTTGTTAGAAAATTAAATTTTTGTTGAAAATTCGTTTTTTATTTGGTTGAAAATTAATGTTTCTTATCTGAGAATTCAACTATCTTATTTTTGATTAAAAATTTATCCTTCATAAGTTAAAAATTCAACTACTGGTAAAAAAATGATGTATTTTGTTGAAAATTCGTGTTTTTGTATAGAAGATTGATCTTGTTTTTTGAAAATTCATCTTTTTGGTTGAGGATGGAACTATTTTGTTAAAAATTCGTCTTCTTTGGTTGAATTCAACTGGTAGAAAAATCTTTTTTTTTGTTGAAAATTAATTTTTGAAACAACTGCGTGCGAAGTTCGCTTTATTATGCCTGTTTATCGTATTTAGAAGGAAAACTGAAAATTTCTTAATTTAAAACATTTCAAGCCTTGAAAATAGAATTATTTTAACTTTCATGTTCTTAACATTTTTCCACATGTTATAGATATAGTTCCACATGCTTTAGAGAGATGAAACTTTTTTTCGATACTTGTGACATAAAATTCAGCCATTATCATTGAAAAAAATTTGAATTTTTAAATTAGTGTCTCTTTACAGAATTTTTTTAACATTAGGGGTTGATTTAGGGTGGGTTCAACATTCGCTATAGGGCTAAAATATTTTTGGGGTGCTTTTGGTACTAAGTTTTTCCATTTCAAAACTGTAGATTCAAAAATGAAGATATTGAAAAAGAGATAGTTTCAAAAATATAAAAAGATTAACGATCAAAAAATAAACTCATTCTTTTTTCCACATTTCACAGTTGAAGAAATTTGAATTGTATAAACCTTTAGAGTTTAATTATTCTAAATACGTTGAAAATTAAATAATTTTTAATCGGAAACATTCAAAACTGAACAATTTTCAAATTAAGATCGTGAAATCAAGTCGTTAAAAATGAAAAACTGTCAAATTGTGCCTCATACCTACTTTTCAAAATTGAATCATTTTAGATTTTATGGCAAAATTAATATCTTTAAACAAAAATGGTTCAATTTTGAAAAATTAATTATGAATCTGCTAACTTGTAAGTATATGGAATTCTCTAATATATATCAAATTCTAATCAAAAATTATTTCATTTTGAACGTTTTGAACATAAAATTGTTCAACTATTATGGCCTTAAATATTCAGATTTTTTAAATCATCAATTGAAATTGCTCAAATTTAAATCTTCAAAGTTGAAATAATTATCTAATTATGAAGGTTTTCATTTTACACTTTATTCGATTTGCAACGATTTTAGGTCGAAATTTTACAATTTCAAATGCTTTTAATTTGAAGTTTTCTAACATAAGCATCAAAACTTTTTTTTTTTAATTTGAAAATGAACGAATTAACACTAAGAGACTTGAGAATGAAAATTTAAAAATTAAACCTTTAATAAATTATAGAACAACATTAAATTTGAGGCCCATGAAAGCCAAAAATCACTAAATAATTTTAAATTTGAAAATATTAAAAATTTAATATTTCAAACTCTAAGTCTCATAGCTTTAAAATTTGAAGTAGGTTCCTTCAAAATTTTAAGACCATGCTTAGAAACATCCCAATTTTAGTGTATCATAGTATTATTTCGAGAGTGATTACAGCCCAACAGCTGATAAAAATACACCCCATCTAAGTACGTCAGCCCCCATCCGAGTATAACCGATCCAAACGCTGCTTAACTTTGGTGATCGAACGAGCAGCCTTTAACATTTCCATGCGCAACTACTTCCAATTTGAAAGTACATATATGACACTGTCATTACAATTTTTTTATTTAAAAGGGTTAAAAATTGAAGAGGTTTTATTTGAAAATATTTCAGTTGAAAAGATTTCATCACTTTGAGAAGTGACCTATTTGAGAGCAGACAAGATTGCAATTTTTTTTTTTTAATATATAACTAACATTGCAACTTTTCTATTTGAAAGGATTCAAAGTTCTTAAGATTTAAGTTGGAAGAAATCTAAAATTAAAATTCTCCATCGGAAAAAATCACAAATTGAAATTCATAAATAAAATTGGTACCTTGATTGGTATCACCTCTAGAAGATGATACAATAACTACTCTAGCTGAATAAAGAACCCTTTTATCTATATGTAATACTGGATATAAAACCACCTTAATCCTTTTTTAGTACCAAGTATAAACATATCTAACATCCCACGAATCTTTTCTTTGTTACAGGATTACGTGAATCGGTACCATGGTCAAAAGATGGGAGCACTTGAGCCCCACGTATTTGCACTCGCTGAAGCAGCCTATCGTTCACTTCAAGATACTGATAGTAATCAATCCTGTGTAATATCTGGAGAGAGTGGAGCTGGAAAGACTGAAACAACCAAATTTATCCTTCAGTATCTCTGCTCTGTAACCAGTAATGTCGACACTTGGGTGGAGCAGCAAATTTTAGAAGCAAACACCATTTTAGAAGCATTCGGTAATTATAATTCTTGCATCATAAAATATCATTAAATCATCAGTTTTTATAGATCCAATTCAAACCGAAATCTTGTCCCTTGTTTTAAAAATAAAAGATCCAGAATGAAATCCTCATGTTTTTTTTTCAGGAAACGCAAAGACAGTTCGAAACGATAACAGCTCTCGCTTTGGAAAGTTCATGCAGGTCTGTTTCGACAGCAAATGGATGATCAAAGGTTGCATAATTCAAGACTATCTTTTGGAACAAAGTCGAATCACCTTCCAAAGTACAGGCGAAAGAAACTACCACGTTTTTTACCAGCTCGTAGAAGCAGGAACCCGAGACCAAGAATTTGCCGAACAATATAGACTGAAAGCTGCCAATCACTACAAATACCTTAACGACTCAGGATGTACAAAAATCGACGGTATTTCCGATCTAAAAAAATTCGACGCCTTAAGACTCGCATTCAGCGTCCTCCAAGTACCGACAGAAATGTGTGATGGAATTTTTAGAGTTCTATCAGCCATTCTCTGGCTGGGAAATCTAAAATTTGAAGATGTTGATGGTGAAAGATGCGAACTGACTCAAGAAGATCACGAAATTATTGCTACCGTAGCTCCTTTATTGGGTCTTCAAGTTGAGGACCTGACAAGAATCGTCTTGGAAAGGCAGATCAATGTCAGAGGCAATATTACTGAAATTCCATTGAAGGTGCAAGAGGCGAGGGAAAATAGGCATGCGATGGCGAAGGCTTTGTATTCCAGAACATTCGCTTGGCTTATTAACCATATCAATAACTGCACGAATCCAGGTCAGGATATCTCGAGGTTCCTAGGAGTTTTGGATATATTTGGCTTTGAGAACTTTCATGTTAACAGCTTCGAGCAACTCTGCATTAATTACACGAACGAGAAGCTTCATAAGTTCTTCAATCACTATGTCTTTGCCTTGGAGCAGGAACTTGTAAGTACCTTTAATTTTTAATTACCTCAAATCTATTTAAACTTAGCACCTCTCAAAGAGACCTTGATGTTCTCAATATCTTCAATTTTTCAATTTCAGTATCATCAAGAGGAGATTCAATATTCCCACATAACCTTCACCGACAACACCTTGTGCCTCGAGTTGATAGAGAAACCACCTCGCTGTGTTCTGAAGCTTCTAACCGAACAATGTCACATGCCAAAGGGTTCAGATTTAGCCTACTTGACTAATCTCCACTCAGAATTTGAAAACCATCCTTGTTATGTGAAAGGAGATGATCGTCGTAAATGGGAAAAGGAATTTGGACTCAAGCACTATGCAGGATCAGTGACCTACACAGTGGAAGGATTCGTTGACAAAAATAGGGACGTCCAACAGGACGTATTTTTCGACTTTTTGTCGAGAAGCACCAACGAATTTGTTCAGGAAATCACAGCTTATCAGGACCTTCTAGGATGCACTGTGGCTCGAGCTTCTGGAAATGCTTCGACGATGTCCAGAGGCACTTCCAAGGGAAAACCCACTCTTTGTGACTCCTTCAGACATCAGCTTCAGGCTCTAGTGGATGTTCTCCAAGCTACAACGCCTTGGTATGCCAGGTGCATTAAACCCAATATGAAAAAGACGGCTAATCACTATGATGAGAAGTTAGTTCTTGATCAGCTGAAATACCTTGGAATGTTGGATATAATTAGAATTCGAAAGGAAGGATACCCCATTCACATGCCCTTTCATGACTTTATTACTAGGTATAGTTGCCTTGAAAAAGGTAGAACTTCTTTGCCTCGGGATGAAAAAGAGGCGGTGAGATGTTTAATTCGGAACAAAAAGGTACCAGCAACTGAGTGGCAGATTGGAGTGACGAAAGTCTTTTTGAGGAGATTTGTTCACGAGCCTCTTGAAGATTCGAGGAATAAAATCATTACTAGCAATGCAATCATGATCCAGAAGATTTGGCGAGGATTTATAGTTCGACGTGGTGAGTTGAATTCTATCAGTTCTAAGTTGTTAACAGATTTCCCAGTAGGCTTCTTCCTTATTTATTCATTGATTCAACTTTCAATATCTTCTCTGTTTGATTCTCAGAATACAAGCGAGTAAGAGATGCGGCTTTCAAAGTTCAGCACGCTTATAAAGGATGGAAATCGAGGATAATGTTCATCAGAAAACGTAGGGCTGCAATCGTGATTCAGTCTCATCTGAGAGGTGTTTTTGCGAGAGAAGTGGCTGCTGCGTTAAGAGAAATGAGACGTGTCGATGAGGAAATGAGAAAGAGGGAACGACAAGAGGAAGAGAGAAGACTGATGGAGGAAATGAAAGCTGCTAAGCAGAACCAAAGGTCAGAATCTAGCACATCCTTTTTTTGAAGTAATGACTTTTGTTCGTCAATCCTAAAAAATTCAATTCTCAAAAAATGTCTGTTTTTATTCTTTCAGTGCACAATACAATGGCATCGTGGGAATGGAAGCTGGGTAAGTTCCAACTCAAGAGCCTACTATTTATTCAAGTTATGAATCAAAATTGCTAACAATTTTTTTTCTTTTTATAGGAAAGCTCAGGAGGAAATAGTAGCACTATCCCAAATGGCAGAACAGCTAAATTCGAAGATGGCAGCTTCCGAATTACAATCTGTCGATCTAGACAATCTCTTCTCATTCCTATCAGATGTGCAATCAACAAAGAACAATCAGATAATCGAAGAAATTGGTGAAAAAATGGACGAACTTGTAGAGAATTTGGACGAAGAATTGGAGACAGTGATCCAGCAAGAATTAGAAAAAAGAGCAGAGTTGAAAGTTTCTGCAGAGGGACTAGATGGAAATCAGAGAATTTACTCGGGTGGAAATAAAATGGGACAACCAACTCTTCCTGAACCTACAGGACCACCTCCACCGCCACCTCCGCTTCCTTCCCTCGTTCAAAATGGAAGTTCGACTTCAGATAATGGAGAACCAATTTACGAGTCTGTTTTGCCCAGGGATGAAAATGGACCTTCGAGTCCTGTAGCTATCAATGGAAATTCTGGACCTCTAATGAACGGAGATCTTCACGGATCTCCACCACCAGTGCCAACTAGTAAGATTACCCACAGTAAGGAACCACAGGCTGGAAGTCCACCTCCAATTGTTGAGAGTAGGAGCACCAGTCTTCATCATATAAATCATAATCATAATCATCATCAACATTCCGTTCAGCAACAGGTTAATGGACATGATCAACATCAACAGTTGCCACCTCAACAACAACAGCAGACGCAACAACCGGCTGAAAGGGAACAGAGGAGGAAGTTTAGGGTCGAGAGGAAACTGCAGGAATTGGAGGATAAAAGAGAACCTGCTGAAGGAGAGAATTACCATGATATTATGGAGTATGCACAGATTTACTTCAATAATCATGAGAGATCACCGGAGGGTACGATCATGGCGACTCTGACGAGAAAATCTAGGGGAAAGAGTATGGAGTTTGTCCCGAAGTATGAGATGGTTACTTATTACAAAGGGAACACAATTCCCAATTCGCATATCCACATGTATGATCCGGAGAATATCAATGTTGCGTGTTCTGTCTTTAGGGACCTCTGTAAATATCTCCGAGGTGAGATGAAACTAGAACAAGAAATCGCGACAATCCAAAGCATAATCGGCTACGGGATCGAACGTGAGGAACTCCGAGACGAAGTCCTAGTGCAATGTATGCGTCAAGCCACCAACAATCCAAACCAAGAATGGGCCGAACGAGTTTGGCTTCTCCTCTGCTTAGCAATCGTTGCTTTTCAGCCCAGCAAGCTCCTCTACAAATACTTTGTCTCCTTCCTGCGCAAGAACCTAGCCCTCGAAGGCAAACTCCGCCAGTATGTACAATGGTGTGTCGACAACTGTAAAAACACTAAAGTTTCCTGCAGACAATATCCACCATCAACAGTCGAAATCGCAGCCATGAGGCGACTAGGAACCATTGTCTGTCGCTTCTTCTTCCTCGATGGAAGAACAAAAGCCATAGATGTCCATCCAACAGACACTGCAGCCGATGCAGTTGCCAAACTTGCTGAAAAACTAGGTCTTCGATCTCTGGAAGGCTGGGCGATTTACCAGAGTCGACCTGATGGAGAGGAACACGTCAGAGCTCATGATTATCTCTATGATGTCATAGCTGCTTGGGAAATGAAACAATGCAAATTGAACACGGCCCAGTCAACCTTCCCTACTTTGCGAAGAGGAAACAATGCCACATTGGGTAGTGGAGACAACAGATTTGTTTTCAAACGCAGATTATTCCGAAGCACTAGGGAACTTTCCCAAGATCCTGTTGAAGTCAACATGCTATATTCTCAGGCAGTTTACAACGTCGTAAAGTGTGACGACTTCCCAGTTTCAGAAAAAGTGGCTCTCCAATTAGCTGGATTGCAAGCCCAAGTCATGTTGGGTGATCCGAAAGACAACGACCGTCTGGATTATTATAGTGAGGTGGACAGTTTTCTACCTTATCGAATCAGTAGAGCTCGAGGCGATGATGTCTGGGTGCCGATTATAGCCCAAGCCCACAGACAATATGGTGCTGGTCGTTCAGAATTAACAGCAAAGGTGTTGTACCTTTCTTGTGTGATGCAGTATCCACTTTATGGAACTACTATGTTCAACGTCACCTACAGAGGGTACTGGTCCTATGGAAATCAGCTGATATTGGGAATCAACAGCGATGGGTTGATGCTGATCAAACCAGATGATAAGTTTGTTCTGTCTGAGTACCGATACCATGATGTGGAGAGTATAATGCTAGACCCTAGTGACTCATTTATTACGATATCTTTACTCAGACACAATCCCGATAGTTCCCACAAATGTTTCGTGTTTGAAACAACTCAGAAGAATGAGATTGGTAGTTTGATTGTGAGCTACTGTCCAGCTTTAGCAGGATGGATAACGGAGAACGAAGCCCCGATGAAAAAGCTAAAAGGCATGACGAATGAAGATCGAATCAGGCTTTACCACAATTTAGTCAACTGTCGAAGAACCCTTGTAGATTCAGAGGCTCTCCGAAAACCCCAAGACACTGGTGGAGGCTTTTTGAGGAATACACTCCGAAGACTATCGAAGCACAGGATAGAAAAACTGAGACAGGAAAACGGTAGCTCTACAGATCATGGTGAAACTTACAAAGGTTTCCACTATGGTTACTGGGCCTTCAGCAGACAAACTATTCCACAGAGTCTTTCGAAAGTACCGGATGCTGAGGAACAGATTTCTCTGAGTGTCTTCCAACTGATTTTAACCTACGCAGGACTCGGTCAAAATGGAGACACAGTGAGAAGGGTTGAAGACGAGCATGTGAATCTCATTCAAACAGTTATGGAACGTTGCATGCGAAAGGAGAATTTACTCGGCGAGTTGTATCTTCAGCTAATTAAGCAGACAACTGATCATCCTGATCCCAACAGTCGAGTGAATTTGAGACACTGGGCTCTACTTTCTCTAGCGTGTTCTGTCATTCTTCCACCCCAGAAAATCATCAGGAAATATTTAATGGCTCACTTGAAACGTTGTGCCAGCGATTATGTCACTGAAGAAGGAAAATATGCTAGATTTGCTGAAAAGTGTCTTTACAAAACTCAAGGGACAAGAAGACGACAATTGCCACCGAGTAGAGAAGAAATAATGTGTACGATTAATCGAAGACCGATTTATGCAAGGTTCCACTTTATGGATGGTCAGTACCATGCGGTTGAATTCCATCCTTCAGCGACTGCTAGCGACGTGATGGAGATCATCAAAGCCAAAATTGGATTGGAGGAAACTGCAATGGGATATGCAATTTACGAAGTTTTGGGATCTTCAGAACGGGCTCTGGTTCCGGAGGAAAAACTGGCTGATGTGATGTCCAAGTGGGAAAGATATAGAACTGCGAATGCAACTCAAAGTCAGCCACCTAGAAAACACGCGCATCATCTGTTCCTGTTCAAGAAGCACTTGTTCCTTGATCAGTATATGAATTTGGATGACCCAGTGGAAAAGGAGTTGCTTTATCATCAGGTGTTACATGATCTAAGAGCTGATCGGTTTCCAATCACTGAGAAGGAAGCGATGATGCTGACTGCTTTACAATCACAAGTGGAACTTGGAGATAGTCAAGATGTGGCGATTGGAGAAGAGTATTTGGCGATTGCAGGACACTGCCTTCCAGTGAGAATCGTGCCGAATCTCTCGATTGAAGGAGTTGTTCAACATCATCAGTCTTTGAGAGGAATGACATCATCGGAGGCGAAGAAAGCTTTCTTGAATCTGATTCAATCCTGGCCGTTGCATAAAGCGACGATATTTGATGTGATGCAGTCGTTTACATCCAATTGGCCGAGAGTTCTATGGTTGGCTGTTGATCAGGATGGTTTGCATCTTCTTGAACATCGTTCGAGGAATGCTCTTTGTACTTATGAGTATGGAAGTATTCTAAGCTATAGTCCTGCAATTAATTGTCTGATGATCATCACTGGAAGTGACAAAAAGCAGAGCAAAGTTATACTTTCAACTTCACAGGTAATTTCTAAGATGTTTCACATTAGTCATTTGTCTTCTATTTTTAAAAGACAGTAAGGTAGCTATTAATTTTAGTGTTTTAAAAAAAAACTTTATTGGCAACGTCTTATGTGTTTTAAAATTCGGAAGTAAAACACAATAGTCATCAAATAACTACTTTCATTTTAAATTTTCCTTTTGGATTCGCAATTTCGAACTTGACCCAAAAATTTAAAAAAGCTCAGGGAATAAGGTACTTAGAAGAAAAGTGCACTAAAAACGTTTTTGCGTTAGCGCATTTTTTTACCTAATACAAATATTTAATTTTTCCATTTTCTGATATAGTCTTGCACAAACTTTCGTAAGCAACCAAGAACTTCAAAATAAATTAGACTGAAAAGTTGTGAATATTTTTTTCAACATCAGAAGAGTTTATTTTCATAAAGAGTATTTTATTTATTATTTTTTATTTGATTAGTTAACTATTTTTTAATTATTTAGATTCGGGAATTTCCAAATTCGTTAATATTATAAACTGTCGGGAATTTTGCAATTTGGGAATTTTAAATTGTCGGCAATTTTCTAATTTCCGGAATTTTCTATTTCAAATATTTTATTTTTCTGGAATTTTCCTGTGTTGGGAATTTTATTTTTCATGATTTTTCAGACGACCCACATTTAAAACATTCAGAATTAAGTCTTAAAACTTAAATTCAGAAAAATTGTACTGAAATGAATGCGAACAATTTTAGTATGCAACAATAAAATTATTTTACATATTCTTGTTTACTGTGTTCAATTCAAAATTGTTCAAATACAATCGATACTTTTATTACATTGTCAGATTTATAAGGTTTCAACCAAACATTTTTAGAATTAGGCTTTGAACACTTACTGAAAAACGTCTAATTTAAAAAAGTTTAAAAAATTTAATAACTTATTTAAAACTTGAAATGCCTGAAATAATTTAAATTGGAAATCGTAGCAATTTCAATGACTGTTTAATTGACTACCACTTCAATCGAATTCATCAAAATCAATGAAAAAATTAAAGTAAGAGTTTAAATTAACTAAATGTTTGTGATTTCACTAATAATGAAAAAAATCAATTTTTTCTTCAAAAAAGATTATTTTTGATTAATTTTTTTTTCAAACCGAAGAATCATTTTTAAGCGAAAATAGTCTTATTTAGTCTAATTGACAATATCATATCCCTGGAATATTACACAATTGTGTTTGGAGGAATGATTTTTTTAAATACAGAGTTTTATTGAGCCTATATTTTTTCCAAATACTCCATGGCCAAACTATTTTTATAAAATAATTTTAAATAACTTTAATTTTACTCGTTTGATTAATTATATTGTAAATAAAAATGAAAATAAATTTCAATTTACCTCTAGGAACGCTCTAAAAGCAGATCTAATTTTTATTTCGGCATAAAAAATGTTTTAAATGATTCAAGTTGAATATTTGTCATCAAATTGAATGAAAAAATTGAAATTTCATGCACAAAATTTGGATATCCTACTTAATGTTTTTAGTAGTATACGTCCAAGATTACAGTTCACTGTTGAAATTGAAACAGAACGTAGATTGAATCCCTTGATTTGACTTTGATAAAAACTGACGAAAATTATATTATTACTGATCGGAACAGAAAAACAATTTGTTTCGGAAGGACACTAAGTTTTAATTCTAATCATTCCATTCAAACCAAAATAGGAGTTGTTAAGAATTTGATTGATAGAGCTCTTAAATTATTTCATCCAAAATTCCATGAGGAGAATATTGAATTATGCGAACAGATTCTTTTTCTCAACCATTATCCCATTGCGTTTATTGCCCAACATATGCCTAAGAGAATTGCTTAAATTATGAATAAAAGCAATAATCAGAACAAAAACAATATACAGGATTACAAAAGATTCAATACGGTTGTCTTACCTTATTCTGGAAAAATCTCAAGTATCATGAAATCAATGTTAGGAAAATTGGGCTTCCATACGATATATAAACCCGTGTAAAAATATTTCGTCTTGGATTTGTCTTCAAGACGTCCCATTTTGTCTTCAAAACATTGAAGTCTAGCTCCGTCTCATAAGCCAGACTTTATAGACATCAAATTTTGTCTTACATTTATGGTTATAGCACAATAATAGCAAGACGGGAAGTCCCATTCAAAAGTAATTTGATTGTAAAATTGGGTGAAGATAAATATGAGAAACTTGATAAACAATGTGTAATTTACAAATTTAAATGTAGACAATGTGATGCTGTTTATATGGGGCAAACAAAAAGGTCACTTAGAAGAAGAAAAGA
>JAUMHM010000087.1:7704137-7728136 GCA_032362435.1 Melikaiella ostensackeni | reverse complement strand
GTTCCAGTGGAACGTTCCGAAAGTCCCAGCGGCTAGTTCCTGGAACGTTCCCGGAACGTTCCGTGCTATTAGGGTTATGATTTACGTTAATTTTTGCTTCTCGCTTTAGACTAATTTCTTGGTCTGAAATTAAAAGTTAACTTATTCCTTTAAAACTTGATAGATTGAGTTATATATATAAAAAAAACATTGTTTAAAATGATAAAATAATTGTGCTCTAAATCTCGATCACCTTATGAATTTAAATTTTATTTTTCATAATGCGTGAAACAGAGCAGCGAAGGTAAGACCAATTTTAAATCCCTTCTAACTCCTAATTTTTAGACATAGGCATTTTTTCTCCACGAGAGCCACTACGATAATGTTTATCACATTTTTTGTGGCAGTGTGAATGGCTAAATTGTAATTACACTGGAACCCCAATATAGAGACCGTGACGGGAGTACCCTCAATGGCCTTCGTTCTATCTCGGGGTTCTCCAAACCATAAACAATCAGAGACGTGTGAACCATTTCCTAATATTCCGCAATCTCCGAAAGTGAGTACGAACGTGAGTACCCGCGCACTGCGCCTTTGTCTATGCGCTGCTGGTATTTCACGCTTGGCTGAACACCGTCTCTCGCCTCGCGAACTGAGAAATTGCGTGGGCTAGCACTGGCCAGCAGTTCTAGGAATTTCTAAACCGGGGTTCCAGTGTACTTACGAAAATTTCGAGGAAAATTTCCAAACGGGTTTCTTCCTATTTTGAAATTTTCGGATCACCATTTTCCAGACGTTAAAAGCGTAAATGCTTTAACATCCGTTCATCTATTTCGATGATTGTAATTAAATACATAAAATTCAAAAATCGGAATATGCACACAATTTGGAAAATATGACCATTTAAAGCTAAAAAGGGACTAAAAGTGACCTATGTTCATACAAAAAGAAACGATAATGGCAATTAAAACATGAATCTATTTGAATATATCAATTTAAGCACCCATTCTTATTTTAACGGCTTTTTACAGTTTTTTTTAACAATTTAGATACAATTTTATTACTGAATTGAACTTTAAACTCCTACGATTTCAAGACGAAATATATTTCATTTTCGACAAAATAATTGAATTTAAAAAATATATATAATTTTTAACCAGATAGTTGCATTAACAACCAAATAGTTGAACTTTCGTGAAAAAGAGATGAATCTTCAACAAAATAGTTGAATGGTTTAACCAAAAAAGCTGACTTTAACAAAATAGTTGAAGTTTCAACAAAATAATTAAATTTTTAACAAAATAGTTGAATTTTTACCCAAATAGCTGAATTTTCAAACAAAGAGGTTAAAATTTAACTAAAAATAGTTGTATTTTCAACCAGATAGATGAATTTTCAACAAAGAAGCTTAATTTTCTACCCAAAAAGACGAGTTCTCAACAAAATACGTGAATTTTTACCAAATAGTTGAATTTTCAACCAGAGGTGAATCTTTAATAAAAATGAATTTGTAAGAAAGTAGTTCAACTTTCAACCTAGTATTTGAATTTTCAACCAAAAAAAAAGAATTTTTAACCAAATAGTTAAATTTTCAAGCAAAAAGATGAATTTCTTACCACGAAGATTAATGTTATACCAAAATGACGAATTATCTACAAAACGATTGAAATTTTGAACCCAAAAATATGATTTTTCAAGAAAAAAGCTAATTTTCGACCAAATAGTTAAATTGTGAAAATGTACTTTAATTTTAAACAAAATGGTTTTATTTTCTACCAATTTGTTTAATTTTCAAGCCAAAAAGATGAATTTTCTACAAAATAGTTGAATTTTCAAGCCGAAGATATTAATTTTCAAAAAAAAGTTAGCTTACAACCAAATAGTTAAATTTTTAATTAAAATTATGAATCTTCGACCAATAAAAAATGAATTTTTTACAGAGTACTTCAACTTTAAACTAAGTAGTTGATTTTTCAACCAAAACATATTAATTTTCAACGAAGCAGTTGCATTTTTAACC
This sequence comes from Melikaiella ostensackeni, assembly GCA_032362435.1. Taxonomy (NCBI): domain Eukaryota; kingdom Metazoa; phylum Arthropoda; class Insecta; order Hymenoptera; family Cynipidae; genus Melikaiella; species Melikaiella ostensackeni. Next base: position 7,726,137 of record JAUMHM010000087.1, on the reverse strand, counting down.
AAAAAGGATGATTTTTCTACCAAGAAGATTAACTTTCTATCAAAAAAGACGAATTTTAAACCAAATAGATGAATTTTCAACTAGAGAAGTTAAATTTGAATTCACAACAAAAAAAACAATTTTCAGCAAAATAGTTAAATTTTCAACCCAAGAAATGAAGTTTCAACTAAAATGATGAATCTTAAAGAAAATGAATTTTCAACAAAGAGTTGAACATTCAGTCAAATAGTTGAATTTTCAGCCGAAAAGATGATTTTTTAACCAAAAATAAAAACGAATTGTCGGCAAAATACATGCATTTTTCATTAAAATAGTTTCATTTTTAACAAAACAATTCAATTTTCAACCAGACAGTAGAATTTTTAACCAAACGAGATGAATTCCGAACCAAGAATATAATAGTAGACTTTAGAACAAAAAAAAGGCTTTTACGCAAAAATAGTTGGATTTTCTCATGGGCTCTATTGAATCATGGTAGCAATTTTTTTTTAATTATCATATGATGCTCACGAGTTTATTCATAACAAAAAAATTTGTTCCGCCCACTTATAAATCGATTTTCACCAATATTTTTTACAAAACAAAACCAAAAATTTGATATTATGCACTGAGACCCATCAATTATCAAAGTTTGAAAAATTAAAGATTACTTCGACTTTTTTGGTGGTGAGATGGAGAAAAGTGACTAAAGTGATCTATTCCATTGTAAATATCTAAATGAGTAAAAATTGCACAATTTGTATGTAAAATTAAAAAAACTATATTTTATCATTTGAGAAAGTAACGTTATAAGAGGACAAGTAATTTCTTAACGGTAAAAGTTTTTAGGAATTGAATTAATATGTTTAATTGAGGAAGCTTTGACAAATTATTAAAGGATATTCTTAAATAAAATAATTATCACTATCGAATAATTCAATAAATCAATATTAGTGAAAATGGTAAAAAGAGGTTTCATTTTAATATGTACTATAAATTTACTTTCACTTGATATCATACTTTCTAATAGAATTATTATTTCTTATTACTGAAGTTCGAATTAAAAATAATCTCACGCAATTAAAACGGATTTTTAGCTTCAAACGAATTTCAAAGATTATTCTAAGATCTATGAAACAGTAAATCACGGAATTTTTTTAAAAACATGTTTAATGCCATAATGCAAAATTATTGTTTGTACATTTAAACACTATCTACACTTAAAACACATGAAAATCAAATCAATTGCAGTAAATTCACATTCATTTTTTAATAACACTCTTATTCTAAAATCCTCAAATTCGAGATCTTAAAATCCTTCTTCATAGACTTTCCTCAACCATTTCAGTTTTAATAATGCTTCGAATTGGATGAAAAGATTTTAATCAGAAACTATCTTCCTTTTCTTCAGTTCTTATTCCACATATTCTACATAAGCCTCGTCTTCTTCATTTACGTGTTGTGAGTCATCAATTCCAAGATCTATTTCCTCTTTCACGATACAATTTTCCTTAAGTGGATCAATTGTTTCTTGTATATAAATTTCTTCGAACTTTCTTTTTAATGGTGGTACTGATTGTCCTTCTTTTGTTACATATTTTCTTTTGTTAGAAGCACCATCAGTTTTTTGGAAGATTCTGTGTAATTGGTTGACACTAACTGGGTACAGACTTTTATTCTCAAACTTCAACGGATATTTTTTAGAACAATTTTCCTTAAGTGGATCATTAGTTTTTAATAATGATTCTGATTTTCCTTCTTTTGCCACATTTTTACTTTCGTTAGAAACACTATCATTTTTTGGGATGATCCTGTGTAACTTATTGATGCTTAACGGATATTTTTTAGTTATCGATGAGCGACTCTCTTCCTTGGATTCTATCGATTCTAAAAAAAAAAAACATTGAGGTTACGAATATGCCAGAATTCAAACTTTGTAGGATAAAAATTGTAATCTTTAATCATAACTCGAATTATCATAATTTCATTTTAAAGTATAATAATAAATTATTATTTCAGAAATACGAAGCTATTGATACTTACTATTGGATTCAAGAAAGATTTTCCTTAAAAGATCTTTGACAAAATCCTTCGGCTCTTGAATGACACGGCAAAAGCATAGTTGGCAAACCCGTTGTCGACCTTCTTTAGAGTTAAGAAAATATTTGCATTGATAATCCTTTCTTGTAGATACTCTAGTTGACTTTATTTCTACTAATTCAGCTATGAATTTGAATCTTGAATTATATGTTGCGTTCTGCCAATAGCTGTCGAAAATACGCTTCTGATCATCTTCTGTTATCTTTAAATCACATTTGTACATAGTTTTACACATAGGTAGTCGGCTGAAACCTATTCTGAATATCTTATATCTGCGATTTTTAATAGCTCGATCTTCTTTATCTGCAGGACCTACAGGTTTAACTGTTCGAAGATATTTAAAGTTCATTTTAGAAGCTGATGATGATTTTTCTTCTTGAGTACTTCCACCACTTCCACTGTCTTCCTTCAAACGAGAATTCGGATCAAGATCTTCCTGCGACAGAGACTTTTCACAAATTATCTGTTCATAAAATTTTTTAGCAGCAGAACTCATCAAAGGAAACATATCTACAAGATCCTTTTTTCTCTCTTCTGTGATAGAAACATTTTCAAGCTTGGGAAGTTTTATATTAATCAACTCCTTAGATGAAAACCCTTTTAAATCCAAGACATGAAAAACGCGACGCCTCACCCAAGTTGTCTTGTAAAAAGTTTCTAGCTTGTTGTATTGTAACCAATTCATTTCCTCCGGGATAAAAAATTCTTCTCCGCCTAAATGATCTTTCCATAGACTCTCAAAATCGTAAAACGCCTCTGGATTTACAACTTCAATGTCACCTTGGTGAAATTGCCTGAAAGCACCATACCAATCTTTCGGTTGTTCGATGTTGCCTCGATGTTCTTTCAAAATCTGTTCGACCCAATCATTTAGTAGACTTTCCTCAGTATGAAGATGTCCACGAAGTGAGAACTTATGCTCTATAAAATTGTATGAATTTTGAGTTGAAAGAAAATATTTAAACATCGCAGAAAGAGTCGAGCTTCTAAATTCTTCAATACAGGAAGTTGAGTAAAAGATAATGTGCTTCTTTTGTACTTTTTGAAGATACTGGTACAAACAGCTTGCGATTTCATTGGCAGTATTTTTACCCTCAGCCTCATGCCACATATAAACTGTTGGTTTCTTCGGTTTGTAACCGAAGTTTGATAACTCTTGAACTCTTAAGGCATAAGTCCAAAGAGGGCGTTTATAAAAGGAGGTCGGGTCGTTTAAAAATGGAGTTGGTAAACTTTTTTGTAAACTGAAGGAACAAACTAAAGTATTATCTAATCTCCGTGCTTCATATACATCCCGAAATATTGCATTGGAAACTTGTGAGGTAAATGATACATGTCCAGCAAGAAGACTTTTTTGCGAGTTCGCCGCACACTTCACACACTTGCCGAGAAACTTTGGTTTAAATTTTAGTCCACTTGCTACAAATATCTCTCGATATTGATCGAAATTAACTGGGTTGGAAACTTCTTTCTTATAAAGTTTGTACATTATTTTCATGTTAAGACCCATCGGTAAATATTTTTTGAAACCTTGCTCAATGAAGTTGCGACCTTCAATAAGGGGAAATTTCTGGATGTGATCTTTTACTAGTTTGATCTCCTCAATTGTTAGTCCCGATGCTAATTTCACACTTTCACTTTTGTTGTTGCCAGGAAGAGAACTACTACTTGAAAATAAAGTATTCATTCTGTTGTTTAATCCGAGTTTAAAACTTTCTTGATCTTTCCTAGTTTTGAGAATATCTTCTATATATTCTGGCAATTCTAAACAAAAATAAAAAAAATCATTGTCGTTTCAGAGTATTTAGATATAGGTTTTAACATTTTTTAATTATAACACTCACCTGTTTTATGCAGGGTCTCGTCTTTCCCATTTTGCTCAACGGGTTCTAATATGAGAGGATCGATATTTGAAAAATTCTTCATTGATTCAAGATCCTCGTTATCGGAATCAATACAGATCAGAATTATTTCATCCTTTTTCTCTTTGGTTTCTGAGAAAAAAGTTACATGAATAGTAAAAAGAGTTACGTTGATCTTCGCAGTTGAAGATTAATTTTTATAATCATTGGAGGCAGTTTAAAAAATAGAAGAACTTGATTAGACATACGATGAAAAAAAAATCAATGTACATAGATGTTAGCTCTAATAATTATATTTTATGAATCATGTTATGTTATATGTTATGTTAATATTGTATGTTTAGATTTAAAAAAAGCTTAATTTTTGAAAAATATGTACATTTTTTCTAGATATATTTTGTCTTTCTAGTTTTATAATAATGTATATATCCACTCCATCAAGTCCAATAACTCTGATCACTATAATTGTTCTCAAATATATTTCTCCTTATAAACAACAAAACTTGTACTTTTACAATAGGAATTCTGTTTTGAATATTTATATCTCTTATCTTTATTGTTTTTATTACAGGATGCGATTTTTGTTATTTTAGGAGTTTTAAATTTTGTTCTAAACACTGTAGAAAAACTGAATCGTTGCACAATTACCTTGATTAAAATTATGTGAAGAAGATGATTGTGAATTACCATCATTTTCTAATTTCAAATCCATTAAAAACCAAAGCAGTTTTTTAAATTATAATTTTAAAAAACATTTAGCGTCAAAACCGTCAAAGCCAGATCAGCAAACATAACCTCAATGAAATATTTACTGTCAAAGTCAGCTGTTGGAAAAAGGAGGTTCACAATCGATATTAATCGAAAATACTGTCGATAGTTATTTTAAAAAAACAGGAAATATATAATTAGAAAGAGTAATTATTTATTTCATCGCACAATATTACAGAAATCACAGTGCGTCCCCTTATTTAGCTAATCCCTTCTTTTTCTCCTTTGCCCCTTTTTTTCCCCCTAAATTTCAAAAATCCCCTAAAACACATAAAATCGAGAATCACCAATTTCAAATGTTTCTTAAACAATTTCTTTACTAATTTTTTTAAAAACAGGACCTGAAATGTTTCAAATGTACTATATTAAATAGCTTAAATTCTTAGTATTTGACATGAAAATATTGCATTTGCAATTTGCAACGAAATAATCAATAAAGTTTTAACCAAAATAGTTGAACTTTCAACCAAATAGTTGAATTTTCAACCTAAAAGATGGATTTTCAGCCAAAGAGGTTAATTCTCTACCAAAAAAAAGTCTTTCCACAAAATACATAAATTTTAAACGAAATATATTTTGAACTAAAAACAATAAATTTTCACACAAAAATGGAATAGTCAAAATTTTCAGTTGAAAGAAATTAATTCTCAGCCAAAAAAAGCGAATTTTTCATTAAAAAATGTAAATGTTCCACCAAAGAAATAAATCGTCAACCAAAAAAATGAATTTTCAACAAAGTAATTGAACCCTCAGCCAAGACAAATTAATTTTTAACCAACCATTTGCATTTTCAAGCTACATATACGAACATTCTCCAAAGCAGTTGAATTTTTAACACGAAAATATGAATGTTTAACAAAAAAGTCATACATTTTTAACCAAATAGTAAAATTTTTTACCAAAATTATTGAATTTGTATGCCAAAAAGGCAAGTTTTCAACCAAAAAGAATGACTTTTTAACAAAGTTGTTGAATTTTCAACAAAATAATGAAATTTGTAACCAAAAAAGATCAATTATCAAACAAACAGTTGCGTTTCTAACCAATAAAGATGCATTTTGATATCGAAAAGACGAATTTTCAACAAAAGAGTTGAACTTTCAACCAAGAAAGATTTTTCAGTCCAGAAACAAAGAAAAAAATTTCAACCTAATTGTTGAATTTTCAATCAAATATTTAAATTTTTGACAAACAAAAACACGAATTCTGAATAAGAAATGTAATAGTTGATATTACAACCAAAAAAACGTTAATTGTCAACATAGCAGTGGAATTTTAAACAAAAAAGATGAATTTTTCAAAAAAAGATTCATTTTCTAACGGAAAAGAAAAAATTTCAACAAAATACGTGGATTTTCAACCAAATAGTTGAATTTTCTACTAAAAACGATCAATTATCAACCAAAAAAATGAATTTTTAACGAAGTAATTCAACTTTCAACCAAGCAATTGAATTTCTACAAAATAGTTGAATCCTCAACCAAAACAAAATTATTTTAAACCAAACAGTTGCAGTTTTAATTTTTAAAAAATAATAATTTTCAACCAAGAACGATTTTTCAGTCAAGAGAGAAACAAAATTTTCCAGATTGTGGAATTTTCAAGCCTTATAGTAGAATTTTCTAGCAAAATAGTTCAATTTTCAACCCCAAAAGACAAACTTTCAACCAAGATGGATGACTTTTTAACAACATTGTTCAATTTTCAACACAATAATTGAATTTTTAACCAAATAATTAAATTTTCAACCAAATAATTAATTTTGTAACTAAAAAAGATGAATTCGCAACCAAACATTAGCATTTTTGATCAATAAAGATGAATTTTCCATGGAAAATGTAATAATTGATATTTCAACCAATAAAAGATTTTAATTTTAAATAAAAAATAGTTGAATTTAACCAAAAAAGATATATTTTCAACAAAACAGTTGAATCTTCAACCAAGATAAATTATGTAATTTTCAACCAAACAGTTGCAGATTTAACCTAAAGAGATGAAATTTCTATCAAAATAGATGAATTTTCAAAATCAAAAAGACGAATTTTCCACCAAGAAAGATTTTTAAGTCAATAAAGGAAAAAAAATGTCTACCAAATTGTTTAATTTTCAAGCCAAAAAGACGAATTTTCTACAAAACAGTTGATTTTTTAGCCCGCAAACATGAATTTTCAACTAAAAAGTTATTTTTCGACCAAATAATAAAATTTTTAATAAGAAAATATGAATTCTCATTCAAAAATAGTTGGACTTTCTATTTAGATTTTCTATTTAGGTTTACTATTTAGGTTCCCTAGCGAAAGTTCCAGATAGGTATTCATTCCGAATCATTCCGAAAATCTGTATCCGAACCATGTATTATGAACCGAACTAATCCGAAAAAGTTCTAAATTTCGTTCGATCCAAAACGGTTAAAAATTAATCCGACTCAATCTGAACGTCCAATCCGAATGAATTCAAATGAATCCGAACTCGGATTGATATATACTTAATTTTCAATCCGATTGAATCCGAGTTCGGATTGAATTGGATCCATTCGGATCGAAAATCGGTTTAGATAAATCCGAGTTCGGATTTATTCGGGTTGATAGTTTGATTCGGATTGAGTTTTAACCGATTGAAATCGAACGAAATGAAGAACTTTTTTCGGATTGGATTGATTCGGATACAGATTTCGGTATAATTCGGATTGGTTCGGAATGAATTCCTATCCGAAACTTTCGCCAGGGTTAGTTAACTGCGTATTTGAAAAAATGGTTATTATCATAATATTGTAACTTTTGTGAATATTTTTATTTATTTTTGTTTTTACTTACACTGTAATCTTTTTTTAGCTATGATTTAAAATTTTGTTGAACATCTGATAGATTTTAACTGATAAAAATACATTAGAAAAAAATGTAAAAGTCCAAGGAAATAAAACCAGAAAAAGTAGGTTTTGCAAATAGTCATGAAGCGTTTTTCATATTATTTCTTTCTAGCTTACATAATTACTTAAAAAAATATATTTAAACAAATTCATTGCACGTGTAATATTCACGAGACACTTATACGATATAAAAAATTTTTAATAATAAATGAAATCCCCTTTTAATCCCTTTTTCTCGGAAAAAAATCCCCTTTAAAAAAAATTGAACTACTAATTGAACTAAAATGGAACTACTGAACCGCTGTGATTCCTGATATTAAATAAATTGTATTAAATGTATATAAATAGTATAAATGTATTAAATTTAATATAATTCTAATTTTTATTAAAATTTATGCACTTTTGACACACAGTTAAAAGAATGAGTAGTTTCAGATCAAAATCCAAGGACTATTCTAGGATATTAGACAGTAATAATAAATAAATATAAGACTTTTTATAACAAAATTGATTATTAATTACAATTTGCCTATGGCTCCTGTATATTTGCTAATACATATGTTAAAAGCAGATAAATAGAATATTTTTTTAAAAATATCATCAATAATATCTCTGAAAAAAATTACATTACTAGGTATTTACATAATTATTTACAATTAACCCAGCTGTCGGTTACTACACTTGCTCTCTATTATTCTAATGTCCTTTTATTTCCGTAAGATTATAAATTCATTTTTGAATTTTACTCAATGGTTTCTTCTTTGATATCTAGAGGAAATTGATCAAAATCAGTTTCACAACAGATTTTCTTAGATATTTTCTGTGGCGGCTCCGAATTTTCTTCGGCCTCAACTTCTCGATTTTCCCCATTCAGATCCACTTCTTCCTTAACGATGACAGTTTCCTTATCTGGATTTTTCTTCCTACATAAATCGAAGTAAAAACTTTTTGCTTTAGAACTCTTCAACAGCGGCAACAAACCCAGGAGATCCTGCTTTTTCGTCTCCGCTATAGAAACGTTGACGACATTCTCAAGTTTTACGTTTTTGAGGATCGGAAATTTGGATTGACCTTCAAATCTATAAACTGCAAACCTATCACTAGCAGACCAATTATCCGTGTAGCAGACGACTCCGTTTTTTGTATAAAGTAAACGTTTCACTTCCTTGTCTATCAAAGGTTCGCCTTCTTGCGAAGGATCTTTCCAAAGATTCTCAAAATTGTAAAACCTTTGTGCAGTCATAGGTATAACTTGAACCATCTCTCCTGCCTTGACAGGATTCCTAAACGCTTCATACCAATCTTTCGGTTCCTCGATTTTTCCACGATAGTTTTCACCATTGTATAAATTCTGCCCCTCAAGTTGAAAATGTCCTTCAGGTAAAAACTTATGTTCAATAGTTTGGAGTTTTTGGGTAGAAACCATAAAATAAGAAAACATCATCGAAACAGTTTTGCTTCTACTTTCTTGACAGGCAGAACTGGAACAAAATATCACAGATCTAACATAGCGACTCAAAGTTTTAAGGTAGCCATACAAACACGACGCCATTTCATTTGCTGTTTTTTTGCCTTGGGATTCATCCCACATGTAAAATTTAGTGTTTCCCGTAGGTATGACTTCGTTCGAATGTCGTTGAATTATAAAATTGTACGTCCAAAGTGGACGTTTGTAATAAGCTAGGGGTTCCCTGAGGCAGGGAGTTGGCAAACTTTGCTGATAACCGAAATAGCAAACCATTAGAGCGTCATTGGAGCTATCCGCTACTATTTCATCTCGAAGCTTCGAGTCATTAGCTCCTTCAACTTCAGCAATATGATTATCCAGAAGATTCTGCAACTCAATTCTTTGTTCAGGATGCGCAAATCTGAAATTTCTAACAGCTAATTCACATTCTTCGCATTTGCCGAGAAATGGAGGTTGAAATTTAAAGTCAGTTCGTTGGAAGATAAACTGGTAGAGACTAAAGCTAACTGGTTTGTAAACTGCACTTTTATAAAGTTTATACAAAGTTTTGAGTGCCAATCCCATTGGCAGATAAGTTTCGGAACTTTGTCCAGGGTAATGATGACCTTCACACATTGGAAATCTTCTTATGTGGCTTTCTACTTGCATTGTCTCCTCCCAAGTGGGATTAGGTAGTTTTAGTATACTTCTGTTATCTAAAATATCAGTAGAAAACGGAACAACAGCTGACTTATCCACATCTGGCTTATACGCAGCTGATTTATCCACAGTTGATTTATTAAGAGATGTAAATAACATGCTATGCAAAACTGACCTAATTATATTTTCCGACTCGTTGAGAACAGTTCGGAAACACTTCGGACAAACGGTCCTAAGGCCAGTTTTTGAATTAAGGGCAAAAGTCGTAAAATATACATTTTTCGGTTTGCCAGCAGCTGCCGGATCGGATTTTTCGCCTGGCGTCATTGTAATTTTGTCTTTTATGAAATTAAATTTTTCTTCATACGTTTTTGCCTTGCGGTAGGAGAACAAGTTTTGACGTTGATCGTATTCGGTCAATTTCAAGTAACATTCGTCTTGACATGAAGATAGTGGAGACCACAAAGGGAGAGGAAGCTCACCTGAAAATTATAAATTAGTCTTACAAATGAACTTCAGAAGCTTCCAATGAAAATTGAAGCTTTCAATGTCTCAACTTAGACCCTTCAAATTTGAACAATTATTAATTATTAATTTAATTAATCGACTTACAAGTTTCTTTATTAATTTCCTCAAGCTTGACATCTAAAATTGCATCGATTAAACTATCTTGTTCACCAATAATACGGCGAAAACAGATTCTGCAAAATGTTCCACGTCCGTTTTTTGTATTAAGATAGAAAATACTTTGGTACTGTCGATATTTAGGATCCTTAAGTTTTGAGAAACGATACTTGGTTGGTATAATTTCTGTCATCTCATATATAAATTTGTATCTTGAACTAAATGTTGCTTTGTGCCAATAAGCGTCAAAATTTCGTTTCATATCATCTTTTGTTAACTTCAAGAAACAATTTCTTGCACATTGTTCCAGTATGCTCACGTGCTTTCTAGGCTTAGTACTCCTAATCCCATGCAATATAAAAAACTCAATTATTTCCCTTTCAGAATTTTCCTTTCTTTTTGGTACAGTAGTTTCTGTTGAGAGAGGATCGTCATTTGACATTATAGATTGTTCTTCTAAAGTTTCAAGTGTTTCTGATTCGTCAACGAAAATATTGACCAGATTAAATCCCGTAGCCGAATATTCAATTTTGATATTATCCATATCAATATTCTGATCTTCGGATTTTATATCGAGATGTATTTCTTCATTCTCTTCCTCTACGATTTCTAAAAAAATGTGGAAGAAATAAACAGTATCGGTCAGTTTTCAAAGTGGGCAGGTCTTTTTAAAACTTTATATGTCAAATGGAGCTAAATAAAAATGTTAAAGAGTAAATGATGAAATCACAAGATTTAAAATAAAATTTAAGTAAACAAATTTTATAAAATTATTTAAGAATAAAATCTTCCTTTTTTTCTGGATGTCATTTATAGAAAAAAAATTTCTGATGTAATAAAATTAGATACTTATCCCCATTATATATTTTGATCCATGATTTTGAAAGACTTACTTATGAACTTTAAAATACATCTTTTATCCATATTCTGTTTAAATTATTTACAATATTTTCATGACTATTGGGAAAATTAAGCCGATATGTATCATTATTTATTTCAGATCAATAAACCAATATTTAAGCTTAACGGAATTTTGTCGTAGTTTTTACAGCATATATTTGAAATTTTAAGATACTTTTCAAGTTATTGTTTTCAACTTTTTAATACTTTTTGTCGAATTCGGAATTTTAATAATAATTATGACGATTATAATAAAATAAACAAGAACAAGGGGGACAAGAGTATATCACATAACCTCAAAGATATATTATTGGATAACTTGTATACATACAATATTGATCCTATTCGTTCTATTAGAATTGTTGTACATGGAACATTTATCTCCGAATACATTAAAACTATATCATTCTTAACAACAATTGTGTTTTTAGCCATTTAAAAACTTTTTTCATCAGTTGACAGTCCAACATTTATTCAGTTTATCCAAAGTATTACCTTGTTTATAAATATTTGATGGTCTCGCAGAATCATTTTTAACTGGAAAATCCATTTTCAATGAAAATAATTTAACAGTACATGATCACATACATATGCGTTCAATTTATCAAAACGATGAAAGCACGTCAAAACAATTTTTTCCACTAACCTAACCATGTAACCTAACCTAACCTTCATTTGATTACTTTCGAGATTTCAATATCGATATATTCAAACAATTCGAACTGAATGGAACTTAATATAAAATTTGAAAAATTAATCTAAGATCTAATGGACCAACTCCATTTCAAATAATGCCAATTTTAAAGAAAATTGTAGGTCATGTTGTCAGCATTTCATTTTTTATAATTGTTTGAAGATTACCAGCGAATTCTCAGAAAAATGACAGAAATTTTATTCAAACTGCAGTATTTTTCGAACGAGCATAGGTATTCCAGATTTTCTTTTTTTATTCGACGTGGTAATTCTTGCTCTTTGTATTGAAAACAGAAAAATGAAGAAATTTGAAAAACGTCAAAATGGCAGCTGTTTTTCTAAAATTTTCGAAAACTGATTTTCTCAAAACCTCCACTTTTTGAAATTTTCATTTTTTTAGAGATTGTAATTATATAGTATACTTCCTGAGTTTCGTTCTTGGTGAATTACTACTTCACATTGAAAAAAATATAAATTTATTATTTTTTTTTTGGTAAATTTAAAAAGGATAATGTTGGTTGGTTACAATTTTTACCAAAAAAAGTATTCTGCATCCTTTCGTTGTATGGCATCGTACAAACTAACCATATATTTATACTTATTAAAAACACAATATTTTTTAGAAAATATATTTAATATTCGTCTGAAAAACCATTTTCCACACATAGTATTTACAAGAGTTTTAAATAGATGTTTATAACAAGTCTCTTATTCAAATCTCAAATTCATATCTTACTTCAAAAACTTCCTCAAACTGTGAGAAGAATTCGAGCTTCTCTCATTCCTTCTTTCTTTTATTGAAACTGCGTTAAGTTGTATGAAATCACGCTTTTTGGAAATTTTCTTTGGCGGTTCGTCAGTTTCTTCCTCCAAGTAATCCAGGTCGCCGTTCTCAAGATGAACTTCTTCCTTCACAATGTCATTTGGCACAGGTAGATTTTCCCTCAAATTCCTTTTCAATTTCGATGATGATTTTCCTTTTGATTTTCGCGTTACAGTCTCCTGTACAGGCAACCTTTCATAGAAACATCGTGCATTAAGACTCATAAGAGGCAGCAAACACAAAAGTCCATTTTTTTTCTTCTCCGTTACAGGAACCTCGCCAAGTTTACACAACCCTATTTTGCTGATATCCTTAAATTCCGAATTTAAATTCAAAACTTGAAACCGATCGCTTTCGCACCAAGAATCTTTATAATAAACCATTCCTTGTTTCACGTACCGCAGCCACTTCACCGTCTTAGGGATAAAAAGTTTCACTCCCTCATTTTTCCACAAACTCTCAAAATCGTAAAACTTCTCTGGGTTCATGATAAATAAAGATTGTTTGTTTGAACTTGTGGCTTGGTACCAATCATCCGGTACTTCGATTTTACCACGATGATTGTTGATTAGCTCGATCCACTCTGTATCCAGCCTTTCTTCAATTTCGGAGTGTCCTGAAATTAATAACTTTTGGTCCAAAAATTCTAGTGTTTTGTGATTCGAAACGAAATATGAAAACATCATTGAAAGAGTCTTGCTCCTGGCTCCTCCATTACAGGAAGTAGAATATATAATTACGTATTTAACAGTAGGAGGTAATGTTTGTAAATATTGATACAAACAAGATGCGATTTCATTTGCTGTCCCCTTGCCATCACCTTCATGCCACATGTACGAGTAAGATTTTTTCCCGGGATGAGTCCTATCATTTATTTGATGTTCAACTATCAAGTTGTAAGTCCACAGAGGATGTTGGTAGTATGCAAGGGATTCGTTGAGACACGGAGTTGGTAAATTACTTTGAAAAGAGAAGGAACAAACGTGGACCGCACTGTTGTTCCGTGATACCTCTTCATCGCGCAATTTAGATTGTTTAGATTTTTGGGCATCAAAGAGATGTGCGGTTCGAAGACTGTCAATCTTATATCGTTCATTGGGATTATCTACAGTTCTAAGCATTTGTAAAGCAGTATTGCAGGCCTCACACTTGTCCAAAATCAAAGGTTTCAATTTCAGATCAGTACGGGCCAATACCTTTTTATAAAAGTTGATACTGACAGGCTCAGAAACTTCTTGTACGTAAAGATCGTACATGGCTTCAGCTGTCAATCCTATTGGTAGATATTTTTTGAAGTCTTGTTCAGTGAGTGGAAATTTCTTTATGTGGTCTTCTACTTCTTTGGCCGTAGGAGTTCGACTTTTTCGCCTTACTGTTAAATTTTCTTCGTCATTTTTCGATGTGAGATGATCGTCATTAGAGAATTGTTTGTTAATGAATGCATCTTTCAAATTTTCATCCATTTCCGCTGGTTCGTGGCTCTCTTTTGGATGTCGACTCTTTTCTTTGGATCCTTTCAAATCTAAGCATAATACAATATTTTTGAATGCCAATGCAAATTTTATAAACAATTTCAAACAAAAGCTTTTCAAATTGGACAATATCAAATTTAAAGCATTGAAGCTTCAATATTTGTTTATTTGTGAAGCTCAGAAATTAGACCATTACTCTTTAAAGTTTAATTGATCAAAATTGAAAGTTTTGAAATTGAACATTTTTAATTAAATTATTTTTAATTCAAAGCTTGAAGTGTTCGCATACTATTCTTGTAATTGACAAGTATAAAAAAATAAGGTACATTATACCGAATCTCACCATACAATTCAGGCAATGTTTTTCCTACAACTCTCTCAATAATAATATCATCACTTGAGATTGATAAATGCTTTTCATCAATTATTTCACATTCTGAAATCTCTGGATTTTTCTTTGGATTCTCTTCTGATAAATCTTTTGATTCTGAACAAAAAATATAGGAATGGTTAACAAAAATATTTTAGGCACACATTAGTTGCTAAAAATCTTTTAAAAAAAAAACATTTTTGCTCGAAAATAATTAGTTATTAAAATTTTTAGAGTCACCTGTTATGAAAAATAACTTAAAACATCAATACTTACCATCTATTTTCAGAAATTTTTCTTCCAAAACTGCTGTGATAAAACAATCTCGTTCACCTAGAATATAAACAAAACAATTTCTGCAAACGTTCTGACTTCCTTCCTCCGTATTGAAAAAGTATGTGGTATAGTATATCTTAGGAAGTTCCTTCATCTCTGACGTTATCGAATTAATTTTTATCATGTTACTCGCGAAATCTAATTTTGATTCGAATGATTTTATCTGTGAGAACAGGTTAAAAATTTGTCTTTGATCAGCTTCTGGTATCTTCAGGTGACATTTCTCGTCACATGGTGGTAGTGGTTTCCACCTTCTTTGGACCTTGCCATTCTTTCTGGGATTAGAAACTTCAATTCCTTCTCTTTCCGAAGTTTCTATCATTTTTGATATGTCAACATACTCATTAGCAAGACTAAGTTCAGTGAAAGACTCGATTTTCATATCTTGTATTTCAATAATAGAATTTTTCTTAGTCTCT
Organism: Melikaiella ostensackeni; assembly: GCA_032362435.1. Classification (NCBI taxonomy): domain Eukaryota; kingdom Metazoa; phylum Arthropoda; class Insecta; order Hymenoptera; family Cynipidae; genus Melikaiella; species Melikaiella ostensackeni. The sequence goes on along the minus strand of JAUMHM010000087.1, from coordinate 7,710,815 downwards.
GCCTCATCTTCGTTTTCTTTATCCTCTCTTCCTTCCTCAAATTCCTGGCCATCGCTTTCAAAATTTACTTTACTTTTTATGAGACAAGCTTGCTTGTGTAAATCAATATTTTCCAGATCACCATTTACCTTTAAATTCATTTTTATTTCCGATGATTCTTCTTTCTTTTGTAGACTTCTCTGAACTATATCCAGACCAATATCTTTTTGTACAGGTAACCCCTCGTAAAAACTTTTGACATCTGGACTCATCAAAGGAAGCAAATCCAAAAGATCGTTTTTTTTCTCCTTACATAAAGGAACTTCGCTGAGATTACGAAGTGTTGCTTTCCAGACACCCTCACATTGAGATTTTAATTTTAAATCCGCCACTTTAAATTTATAACTCTGTGTCCAACTGTTTTTGTAACAAGAAACGCCTTCCTTGGTATATCGCATCCACCTCACTTCCTTGTCGATATAAGGTTCATCTTTTTCCAAAGGATCTTTCCAATGACTCTCAAAATCGTAAAACTTCTCAGTAGTCATAACAACAACTTCAGGTTTGTCGCCTGACTCAAGAGGTTTGCTAAAAGCATTGTACCAATCCTTTGGATGTTGAATCTTGCCTTGATGTTCTTCCATAATCTTCTCAGTTAAACGATAATCCAAATCATCGTAACATTGAAAGAGACCAGAGCTGAGAAACTTATGCTCTATTAGCTCCAGGGTTTCGTGATGCGCTATCAAGTGTGAAAACATTATGGAAAGGCTCTTGCTCCTACTTTCTTGGCCACAATTTGAACAAAAGATTACACATTTAACTGTAGGAGGCAAATGCAGAATGTATTGATATAAACAAGAGGCGATTTCATTGGCGGTTTGTTTCCCCTGAGTTTCATTCCACATGTAGAATTTAGGGTTTCCCAGATACCCACCAGAGTTTTGACGAATTGTTAAGTTGTGGGTCCAGAGAGGACGTTTATAATAGGCGGTGGGATCACTTAGCCAAGGAGTCGGCAAACTTCTTCTAAAACCGATTGAGCAGAGAACGAGCGAATTATTGGAAAATTGTGCTTTTATTTCGTTCATAGATTTTGACCTTTGAGCTAATTCCAAAGCAACAATATAACAGTTCAGTCTGAGTTTCTCTTTATGGTTCTTTGATGGTTTATATTTTTCTACGGCTGGTTCAAATTTCAGGTTCATTAAATTCAAGATCTTATGATAATCGTTGATGCTGAGAGGGTTACGAACTTCTTCTACGTAAAGATCATACATGATTTCAAGCGATAATCCGATCGGTAGATACTTGTCGGTGTCCCGTGCGTTGAAGTCTTGACTTCCACGAAGTGGAAATTTCTTAATGTGATTTTCTGCCTCTATAATCGGCTTACGAACAATATCCTTTAATTGTAGTGCTGCTGCATCATTCGGCTGATTTAAAGCTGTGAGTTCACGCCACTTTTCATCCAAAACTGCTTCGGTTAAAAAGTCTGCCTCGTTGATAGTCTGACGAAAACAGGATTTACATACCCTTGTACGTCCTTTTTTTGTATTAAGGTAGTATACAGCAGAGTCTTTTATTATTCTAACAGAATTTTGGACGTCAGGTCGATTGTTTGGAATCATGTCTGTCATTGCCTTAAAAAAATTGTATCTTTGAACGAGCGTTAGTGCCCGACGGTAAACATCAAAAGATCGAATCTGATCAGCTTCTGTTACTTTTAAGTAGCATTTATCTTTGCAGTGTAGTAGTGGAGTCCAAATAAGTCGCGTACCATCATCCGAGATGTAGAAAGGATCACGTTTGATCTTCATTTGTGTGTCTAAAAGTTTCGCATCATCATCCAAAGGATCTAGTCTTTTCTCTTTAGATTCCGCTATTCCTAAAAAAAAAAAGGATATTCAGGACTCGGACTCACTTTAGAGACAAAAAAAAGGTTTTTAGTAGTGGCATAACTTTGGAGAAATAGAAGCAAAATAGTGGCGTGAAACTTTTTAAATAATAAACATATATACATATATGTGTTTATTATGCAGGCTTCGGATCGACTATAATGCTTTTAAAAAAGTCGCGTAAGTGACATAAGTCACATGTAATTTCGAAAAATTTATTTAATTAGGAATATAGAATGAAAATTTCATTATCAGATGAAGAATTCCAATTAGTAATATATTTTTTTATCGAAGGAAATTAGATAAAACGATACACGTATCGAAAAATACGTAAAATGATATATAATATATAGTAATTTGAATTTGCTTCTTTCTAGCGTCAGATCCTATGGATTTGCAAATTATATTTGCACAAATGACATGGTTAAACTCAATAAATTTTCTTTCTAAGTTATAAAGAATACAACAATTGGAGAAAACAGTATTGTACAGAAATTCCATATTATATTGATAATTTTGCATTCTATGGAGGTGTTTTGAATTTATAAAAGATTTTATTACGCAAATTCTAACCTAATTTATAGACGTGCTATTTTAATATTTTGTTAGCATCTGATGAAATTTTTAATCGAACTTTTTAATTCAATTTCTTATATCAGGGTTGCTACAGAACTTTGATTTCCAAATTCTAAGTCTTTTCCAGGATTTTTCAAATGTAATTTAAAAAAAAATCTTTTTTAATTAATTCCTACTTCGCTAATTCCGAAAAAAAAATAATTTTCTCTAAAAACGATAAATTTAATTTTGAAGTACTTTTAAATCCCAAGAATTTCTACATACTTTGTAATATTTAAAAATAAATTAACTTTCATTTACGGACGCCCATATCTTAACTATTCTTCAATGAAAGGATTGATCCACGTTGAAAATATTTCTTTCTAAAAACGTAAACTTTTCACTCAAACGGAAGTTCAAAATTTTCTCAAAGATTCTCTGTTCTTCCTAGGAATTTAATTTTCAGAGCCATAGTTATTTAGAGGCCAAAATTGGAAAATTGGAATTTTTCTTCTACCCCGAAATTTTCTAAACCATTCTCTGTCGGTCCTAGGAAGTTGTAATTCTTTCAGAAGTAGGAGTTGGAACTAGGTACATCTAAAGAAACACTTTTAGAAAGAATAAACATTAATTTCCAGAGTAAACTACGGACGTTTCAACTTACGGGAGTTTAAAACTACGGGAGTTTCAAACTAAGGGATAAAATGATCTGAATGGGCTAGATAGAAAGGGGAAACCGGAAAGTAATCGGTAAAAAAATGGGAAGTTTTCTCTCATCTCCAAATTCAACATGTTTTAAGACTGCCCTGTTGGTCCTAGGAAGTTGTAATTCTTCCATAAGTGGGATTTGGTATTAAGTAAATCTAAAGGATCACTTTAAAAAATAATTAATTTTCAGAGCTATAGAGATTTATATCCTCATATAAGAAAATTGGAATTTTTTTCTTATTCCGAACTTTAAACTTTTCTAAAAATTTCCTGATGATCCTAGAACGTTGGATCTCTCACCTCTCAGGAAAGTGATTATGTAGAAAACAAAGAACCCCATTACGACGTAAAAAATAAATAAGGAGAAAGCTCTACTAACTTATAGGCCACCGTCGGTAAAATTCTTATTTTCACTTAATCCGAAATTCAAAATTTCCAAAACATTTCCTGTTGACCCTATGACTTTTTAACCAATTTGAATGGTACATCAATAAAATGTCGTTTGTAGAAAATTTATATCACTAAACTAATTACTCCGACGAATTATTTTGTTTTCAGTGGGCGATTTAATAAAATATTAATAAATAGTAAAATACATCTTATTATTGAACTTTTTTATTTATCTTCATTAATTTTATCATGTTAAGTGATAGAGCAATGTTACACGCGCGCTATGGCGCGCGCACATTATGCTAGTTTTAAATAATTTTTATGTTCTAGTTAATGGCTTCAGGAATAAACAATGCTAAATAAAAGCATTCATCTCTTATAAATATAAAAAATTTCAAATTTTAATTTTTCTGTATATATTTTTGTACTTGAGCCGTTAGACATGTTATTTTATCCAATCATAAAAATTCAAAAATATTTTTAAAATAGTGGCATCGCTCAAAAAAAGGGTCAAATAGTGTCAATAGTGGCGTGAGTCCGAGCCCTGGATATTTATTAACGCAGTGTGAAGGATAAACTTCTGTTTTTTATATTTTACAAAAATTCACCAGAAATATCTTGTAATCAGAGGCTTTTAAATAATAATTTGAAATTCATGTCTGAGTGCTTGTAGTTTAGATGCCTTAAAATTAATTTGAAATTATCACAGTTTTAAATTGAAATTGATTTCTTTGAAGTAATTTTAAATTTGAATTTGCTGAACTTGAAACGTTACAGTTTCAAAATTGTCATTAATTACTTAAATAGCTATAAATACTTACTACTCATTTCTCTCCATTTCTCCTCCAAAACTTCTGTAATGAATTTTTCAGACTCAGCAAGAGCAATTCGAAAACACGTTCTGCAAATTCGCTGTAGACCTTTCTTTGCATTCAGATAAAAACTGGCATTGTATTCGGGATTTCTATGTCCGTCAGTCTGATCGAAACATATTCTGTTTGATACTTGTGTCATGTCCTGTATGAATTTTAATCTTGAAAGGAATGTCGCCTCTTTCCAGTAAGAATCGAAAATACTTTTCTGATCATTTTTTGATATTTTCAAGAAACACTTGTCTTTACATGCGGAAATCCGGGTCCAACCTTTTGCCAGCTTAACATCCTTGATGAGATAGGGATGTGCAATAAATCTCTTTTTTTCTGTCACTATTTTTACCTCAATCTTGGATGTTTCAGCTTCCTTAGTTTTCTGAAGTATCTCTTGTTTTCTCTTCGCATCTTGCTTGGATTGTAGCATTTCTGAGAAAAATACGGACATTAATGCTCGTAATTGAAAAAAAAAATGCTTAAATAAGATACATACTATTAATTTTGAGAAATTTTTTCACTAAAACTGTTGAAATGAAATTGCCCTTCTCTTTAAGTATAAGTGTAAGACAAGCTTTGCAAACTTTTGCAAGGCCTTTTCTAGTCCTAATGTAGAAAGAGGTATTGTATATTTTTTTAAGCATTCCAGGAGACTTCTTATCGTGAACCATCATTGGTACCATTACTATCATATCAGTCACAAAATTGAATCTTGATCGAAACTCCTTTTTCTGGGAGTAAGCAGACAAAGTCTTTTTTCGATCTTCTTCTGTAATTTTTAAGTAACATCCATTTTTGCATTTCGGTAGTTGCTGCAAATTTTCTTTTGTACACTCAGTCTCGGCAATTCTTCCTCTCTCTGAGAGAGGATCATTCTCAATTAATTTGTCTTCTGAACTCTGTACCATTTTCGATACATCAACAAACATATTTGTAAAACTGCTTTCTCCAGTTGAAAATTCGGTTTTCATATCTTCGATTTTAAGATCTTCTACATCTGAATCATCTTTTTCCTTTTTAAATCCTGAAAAATATGTGGAAAAAATATTACAGGGATCACAGTCAGTCCCCGATTCCCCGTTTTTTACTATTTTTCCCCTTTCCCCCTTTTTATCCCTATTTTTCTCAGAAACCCTTATAGTTACTGTATTTGAGAATTTTGGGTATTTATGCCCCTCTTTTTTTTTTGAAGCTGCGATTAATCTCTTTGATAGAAACCTATGATATTCAAAAATGCGCGCCACAATCTATACTTGTGCAGCTGTATGAGCAATTCCCATCGCGATCTTCAAATTTGATTTGATTTTTGGATTCTCAGTCTTTTTCTCGTAATTGGCTAACTTTTTTACATCAAACTTTGTTTACCCGTATTCAGAAACTTAATATCTCGAGAGCATATTTTTATTTATTTTTCTAACTTTTCATTAATACTTTGTAAAATTTCGAAAAGTATTTGTTGTAAAGAATCCAGCGATACATTCGTTTTTCCAATTAAAGAATATAAAAATGAAAGGAAAACAAAATTTACATTTTTTTTTAAAAATCCCCTTTTTTCGAAGAAAAGTTCCTCTATTTTCCCTACAATTGAAGTGCTAAACCAATGTGATCCCTTACTATTGAAGAGTTGGTTTAAATGTAGAATTCCAATAGGGTCGTTGTCCATTTCCCATATTTAATATATTTTTTTAAAATAACACTACAAATCTAAAAAATCAAAAAAAGCTTTGAAAAAATCATTTTATTCCTACGTAAATGTTCATGTACATAAGTAAAAGAATGTTAACTGTTCGTAAGTTAACAAAATTTCTGCAAATGGTATACTGCAAGATTTTTAAAACTGTTTTGTTATAAATTTTGAAACTGTCCTGTTATAAATTTAGAAAATTTGCAGACCTGCAGTGTGCGATGAAATAAAATTTAGGTATAGCATTTTTCAAGTTCTTTATAATCTCTTCACATATATTTTTAAAATAATTTTGAAAGTCTGCAAGTTTGTCGAATATACTTCTTCAAAAACACAAAAATTTGATTAAGAAATCATAATGTACCTAATTCATTTTTTACATTCTTATTTCTTGTAGACTTTTGAAAAACGACAGATTCTGGATTTAAATACTATTGATTCGAACATATTCGTACCTTTCTTATAAAATCAGAATTTGTACAACTTAACAATAAAACTATATATATATATATATACACTGTAAAAAATGGAAACGAGATTCACAAGCGTTTGTAATTTTACAGATGAAATTTTCGGTAATATTACCACACTGAGCCTG
>JAUMHM010000087.1:7640676-7653606 GCA_032362435.1 Melikaiella ostensackeni | reverse complement strand
GGGCGAAGAAAAGGAATAATAATAACAATAATCTTCCGATTCCTTCATTTCATTTTTCCACATTGAAACTCCTATGTTTCCGCTCGCTTTTCGCGTGTTTTTTGTCTCGATTTTCTCTGTTATGAATGAATTCTAAAAAGGGTGATACACAATTTGAAAATTAATAAATATCAACGACTTAGTTTCAAGATCCTAATTCAAGAATTCTTCAATACAGCTGAATTTTTAACCAAATAGTTGAATTTAATAAATATTTATTTAATAATAGTTAAATTTTTAATCAAAAAGAGTTAAATTCATCTAAAAAAGACGAAATTTGAACAAAATAGTTGAATCCTCAACCAATACAGATTAATTTTCAACCAAACAGTTGCATTTTTAACCAAAAAAGATTCCAATTCTACCAGAAGAGAGATATTTTCAAACTCAATAGAGAATTTTCATCAAACTAGTTGAAATTTCATCTAAAACGGATTTTTCAGTCAAGAAAAAAAAATGTCAACCAGATTCTCAAATATAAAAGCCAAAAAGACGAATTTTCAACCTGAAAATATAAATTTTTAACTAAAACGTTAATTTTCAACAAAAACTTAAATCCTCAACTAAAACAGATTAATTTTCTACCAAACAGCCGTATTTTTAACCAAAAAGGTGAAGTTTCTACCAAAAGAGACGAATTTTCAAACGAAAAAGACGAATTTTTAACCAAAAACAATTTCTCAGTCTTGAAAGAATTTTCAACAAGAAAAAAATGAATTTTCAACCAAAAATGGAATAGTTAAATTTTCAATTGAGAAATTGATTTTCAATCAACAGAAAAACGAAGTAGCAAAAAATAGTTAAATTTTCAACAAAGGAGATGAATTTTCAACTAAAATGATGAATCATTAACCAGAAAAAAATGAATTTTGAACTAAGTAGTTCAACTTTCAACCATGTAGAATTTTCAACCAAAAAAGATAAAATTTTTACTATAAAAAAAGGTAATATTCAACCAAATAGCTGAATTTTCTATCAAAATAATTAAATTTTGAACCACACAATAAAATTTTTAACCAAAAAAGATTAATTCTAAACCAAAAATATAATAGTAGATAACTCTCAACTAAAGATAGTTGGATTTTATTATTAGGTTCTATTAACAAATATTTAATGTAACCTATTTTTAATGTAATATTTTCAAATTGTCCGATTTTTGGTTGAAGATTTTAAAAAAAGAATCATTTAAAATTGAAAAATATTTTATTGGAAATTTCAAGAATGAATAATAATTATAAATAAAGTGTTAAAAATTACATGATTTAAAATTAAAAAGTTAAAAATTTTGTTCAAAATCAAAATAGGTAAAAATTGAACTATCTGAAATTGATACCTCAGTAATTGAATAATTACTTTAATTTTGAATGGTTACAATTTCAGAGTTCTGAATTTTCATGTTGAACGCTGAATTTTCAATTTTTCACTTTCACAGTATTTAATTTTGAAATTAAATGTGAAACGGTTAAATTTTAAGAAGTATAATTAACTATTTGAATTTTTTTAAATTTTTACACGATTTGAATCAACTTGAAATAAATAAAATTTCAAAAGGTATAAGTATGAAAAAGTTTTAATATCACAACTTTTGGTACTTAAAAATTTTTGCAGTTTATTAATGAAGATCAGAATGGTTTGATTTTTAACGTTCCGTATTAGAAACTTTTTCAATTTCAATTTGTTCCATTTAAAATAACTTCATTCTGAAGGTTTTTCAGAATAATTCAATTTTAAAGATTTATAACAAAAAAAATCCATTTTGAACGGTGAATTGACGGTGATTTAATTTTTGATCTCAGAAAAATTTTTCGAATCAATTTTAATGTTTTTAGATAATAACAATATACCGTACGTATCTTAAAAACCAGTTTCGGAACGGAAAAAAATTATAAAACACATTGCGTTACCTGCTCAACTGTGTTTCCTTTCATAAGTAGGAGATTATTTATGAATAAAATGTTTTTTCTTTTCGAAAATATCAAAAAAGTAAAAACTTGCTCACATTTCTCTCGTCATTACCGCACGGCACGTACGACGGGAAACGACTGCTTATATCTGTGCGTGCGCGTGGATCAGGTGGGCTGGTGGTTTGTTTACAATTTCCTAACCTTTATTTATAAATAGTGATCTCAAAATGTGAACGAAATAAGTAAATTAGAAAGGAAAAGATGCGTAGGAAATAATATTATAATGAACATCACAGGTAGTTAGATTTGTTTTTAATAATATATTGCATAATTTATGCAATTTTCAATTACCATTGTGACAAATAAATGAATTTTTGTAGGTCTCAAATTTTAACCGTAGGCAGGACTTCACTCGGAATCTCTCTTTTTCAAAAATAATTTTACATATCGCTCAGATTTATTACAATAATAATAAAATATTTCGTTTTTTTTTTCTAGATTGCATGCGTTGAAGTATTCGCTTTTGAACTTTTTAAAAGCTCGCGTTCCTTTTCATCAAACACCTAACCTCAATTGCCCTACCCATATTTCATGTACGAATTTCATTGTAATTTCTTATTTTCAGAAGTGCTCCCTCTCGATTTAAAACTTTTAGATATGATACGTTCAATTTCCATTATAAAATATTAAATTCTTAATAATAATATGATTGCCACTGTCGGTGCTAAAGTTTGCCTACAATCTGGCAATTACCCATATACTCCGCCACCCCTGTTCAGCCTTCGCCGGAATGTAAGGTCTCAACATTCCTCGTAGAATGTTTGAGAGGTCTGGTAGATCCTCTGGAGCACCCGAGTTGTCTTAGTTCTCATATTTGCGACTTTTAGATCCCTGAGAAGGGTTTGCCTCGAAATGCCTTCGAATAATGTTAAAATTCGAACGAAATCCTCTACTATTTCATTTTCCTGCACTGAAAAAAATGGATGGTTGGAACAACTAATAAAGTAGTAGGGCCAACTATTTTAGTTTGTAATATATGCCGCTGCCACTCAAGTGGTTGTAGTTACAACTTTTATTTCTAAGAATGGCAGTAGTTGTCCTTAATACTTCATGTACTTGTTGTCGTAACAACTTGCGATGGTAGATACCATTTTCAGGTAGTTGTACTTACTACTTCAAGTAGTAAGTCTTACTAATAAATTAGTAAGACCTACAATTAAATTAGTAGTTCAAATTACTCAAAGTAGCAATCCTAACTATTAAAATTAGTATAGTTTCTATTCCTGAAAGAAAAAATACATCAATCATCAATAATTAATTTCCCCTCAAGGGGAGTATAAAAACTTGGAGAATTCCTATTAAATCAAGAAACTCAAACGTAGGTAACAAATACTTAATCGAGCAACATGTGGAACTTTCAAGATTTTACCTGCTAAGTAACCTAGCATCGCTCTATCCATAAATTATGTAAATTCACATGGAGATCCACGAGAAAACATTGTTGCAAAACGATTTGAGAATTCGTAGTGAATTTTTACTTGGATTCCACGTGCATTCAACGTGAATTTTCCCTTGTTATTTTTACCTGAATAACTAACTCATCGGTATAACGATATTATATTCTTACATGAAATCCTGAAAGCTCCATCATGTCTAACGAATTAAATATTTTTTACTTACCTTGAAGTTTTTCAAAGTAATCTGATCTCCAAGTTTCCAGCAGATTCTGAACTTGCAGTATGTTTTATTATTAATGCATGTCATCGATGTGATGGACTTTCTCGCAACATTGGTGATAAATGTGACTATTTTTATTTGTTGAGCTTACAATTACTATCGTTATTATTATGAACTACCTAGGAGTACTAACGGCGACTTGTTGCTGCAGAAAAGTGATTAGTTAGTTTTACAGTCGAAGTCGTTGTCGCAGCTAATACCATCTCTACTAATACTATAAAAAGCTTGTTGTCCCAACCCACTATGTATTTTTTTCAGTGTGGGTGTTCAGGCAGTAATGTTTTCAACAGGCGAGCCGAAGACTACAAAGATTTTTATAAATCTCTGCGTGAAAGCCAGGAGGGACGAAAGCAGAATTACCATTGGATGAAAATTATGAAATTTTGAATGCTGATGAATATTTTGAAAATTCTGAACCTTAAAGGCGTTGCAGCAGATCCGAAGATCAAAATTAATTTTATGAAGATTTAGCTCAAATTTTCCTGGCTGCTGATATCCCAATGAAAAAAGTAAATAATCCTTTTGTTAAGAAATTTCTGTCAGCTTATACCGGTAAAGACGTTCCTGAAAAATCCACTTTAAGAAAACTATTTGTAGCCAAATTGTACGATCGGACTTTGAATGAAATTCGCAACAAAATTGGTAATAATGATATTTGGGTATCAATTGATGAAACCACTGATTCTTGCGGTAGAAAAGTGGCAAACGTGATCGTTGGAGTTTTAGATGACAGTAAATCTAGAGAATGTTATTTATTAACTTCCGAAGAACTTAGTGCAGCGAATAATGTAACCATAGCTGATCTGTATATTGTGCAGAAAATTTTGAAAAAGTTCGTTCTGTTGTATTGAATTTGAATCCGAAAGAGGCTAAATCCCAAAAAAGAGGCTCAAACTGTTTTAAAGAATCAATCCCTGCATGCAAACTAATCCCTGCATGCAAACTTTTAATACATACAAAAAAAAAATTTTGAATTTTTAGTCAAATACATCACAATATTAGAAACTTATGGACTAACGTTACGAACAAGCTTGCATTATGTTCAGCATGTAAAGGAAATGTTAGCAAAACAAAGCGGATGAGCATCAAGAGTGACCGAACAAAGATTAAACGATGTCCTTGCGAAAAATAAAGATTTAAAAATATTGGAATTGATTGCTCAAAATTTCGATGCTCAAAATATTGAGGGTTGCCCCCACTCTGAAAATGAGATAAAAACGATGAAATATGCACCCATCACATCCGTAGACGTAAAACGCAGTTGCTCTCGATACGCTAATATTTCAAACAACAGAAGGAAGGCGTCCGTTTTTGATAATCTACGAATGGTTTTCAAAGTTGCAGCTAACATTCCAACTCTCAACAAATCTAGCATTGAAAATGGTTAAATAATAATTAATGTAAAGCTGAGTTTGAAATGTTGAACTTTTTTTAACCTTTTTCAAATAAAAAAAAATCAATATTCAATGTCTGGTTCTAAAAAGTGCTCATATTCAAGGCTTGCATTTAAGGAATTATTGTCCTAATTTTTCATTGTTATGAATTTATTCTGGAGGCATTTAATTCAAAATTGTTCAATTACAAATCCTTTGAGCTAAAAAGTGTGCAACTATCAAGTCTTTCAATCTGATACTCCACGATTTCGAAGAATTTCAAAACCCAGAAAATTTTGTACGTTTAAAATTGGAAAAAAACAATTTAGAATATTTAAATCTAAAATTAACTAGTTAAAAACTAACTATCAAGGCTTTTAATATGAAATTTTGCAATCTAGAAATATTTCAAAGTGGAATTGTCCTGACCTTTTTAATATTTGTATTTGAAACTACAACAGCGTGAAATTCAAATCCTCCAAAAATTAAGAAATTTCAAACCAAATATTTTCAAATTTAAGCATTTGAAGCAAAAAAATCTTTAGTTTTAAGGCCTCAAAAGTTTAAACTGTTTTAGAAATGCGCATTCAAAACTATAATTTAAAATTTAAATTACAGATATTTTAAAGATGATAAATATATTATTAATAAGTATCATATCATGTAACATCATGTGACTTTCAAAGTGGTTGGATAGATTTTGTTACTAAATTAAAATTTTGGGATTAAAATTGAAATGGTTGAATTTCGAAAACTGTAATTGAAAATTTAAAAATTGTTCATTTGTAAATGATTTCAATTTACCTAAAATAATTTAAGTGGTTTAAATTTTGTGATTAAAATTCAAATGGTTGAATTTTGAAAAGTATAATTAAGAATTTAAAAATTGTTCATTTCTAAACGATTTGAATTTACTCAAAGTAATAGAAATTTTTGAGGGTTTGAGTGGAAAAAAGTTTTATCACCACAATTCTCCGCGACTAGATTTTTTTTAGTTTTGAATGAAGTTCGGGTTTGTTCAAGTTTAAAGGTTCTGGAGTATACTTTATTTCATTTTTAATGTTTCCCATTTAAAATTACTTTCTATTTCGAAAATTTTTAAAGAGTAATTCAATTTTAAAGGTTATATTTGATAATTTTTCCATTTTGAACTGTAGAAATGAAGGTGAATTTCTTTTTTGATTTTAGAAAAATTTGTTCAATCAATTTTCATGTCAAATCACAATTCTTTAATTTAATAAAAGTTCAGGTTTCTAGAGTATCAGAAGGTTTGACTTTGAAACATTCAATTTAGTTTTCAATTTCAAATTATCAAATTTTAATTGCTTCGAATTTAAATTTACTAAAATTGAAAAGTTTTCAATTTTAAATTATTCAATTTTGATTGCTTTTAATTAGAAATAATACAATTTTCGTTCTTTTGAATTTTAAATAATCTGTTTTTCAAAATTCTAAACGAAAAAGATTCAATTATTAGTGTTTTGAAATTGTCTTATTTCGAAATTTTAATCTGAAATCATTCAGTTTCGAGATTCTTGATTTCAAAATAAAATTGTTCAATCTTGAATGCTTTGAATTAGAAATGATGTACCTGAAGTTCCGAACGTTTAAATGAACGAAATATTTTTCCCCAATTCTATTTTATCCATAAATATTGTTCTAACTACAATTTAAAAGAATGTATTATACGTTTCTTTTAATAGTCTATTATTCCCAATATAAATGAACAAAATTTTAGCACTGTTTCTAGTTTACAAAGCCATCAGTAAAAAATTTCGTTCATTTGAACGTTCAGAACTTCCAGCACATTCAGAAATGATACAATTTCAACTCCCTCCTGATGAAATTGTTCAAATTTAAGAAGTTTAGTTTGAAAGTTTTGAATTTTGAAAGCTTCTGTTTTAAAATTTTGCAATTTATAATTATCCAATTTTAATGTCCGTTAAGCTGTCACGACCACATTGTAAAAATGAATTCACTACTCGTAGGGAATTAAGGGCTCATTTAGAGTTAATTTAATGCCCTATTTCCAAATTTAATGCTCCGCATTAAAAAAAAAAACGGTGATGCTGCTAGCTTAACGTTAGGCTAGCAGCACCAGGCATCGAAAAAAAACGACCTAGTCGGTATTTCTTTGCACTATAATGTAGGGCTCGTTTAGGGCTCACTTAATGCCCTATTGCAAAATTTAGCGATCCGCAATTTAAAAAAAAAACCGTGGTCATGCTAGCTTAACGTTACGCTGGCAGCACCACACCCCCAAAAAAAAACGACCTAGGCGAGATTTCTTTGCACTATAATTTAGGGCTCATTTAGGGCTCACTTAATGGCGTATTGCAAAACTTAACGCTTCGCAATTTTTTTGAAAAACCCGTGGTCATGTTAGCTTAACGTTAAGCTAGCAGCACCACCAGTTTTTTTTTTTTTTTTTTAATGCGGAGCATTAAATTTGGCAATACGGCATTAAAATACCTCTAACTGAGCCCTAAATTACAGTGCACAGAAATATCACCTAGGTCGTTTTTTTCGAGGTGTGGTGCTGTGAGCTTAACGTTAAGCTAGCAGCACCACCGGTTTTTTTAAAAATGCGGAGCATTAGATTTGGCAATAGCGCATTAAATTAGCCCTAAATAAGCCGTTAATTTCCTACGAGTAATGAATTCATTTTTACCATGTGGTCATGCCTTAACACGGACCTACAATTTCAAACGCTTTTATTCAGAAATGATACGAGTTCAATTCCTTTTCATTCCATACCAAATATTGACCTTTTTTCCAAATTTTACCTAATCTAAAATATTTTGAACTGGAAAGTTTTCAATTCAAAAGTATTTCATACATTTTTTTTATTTTAAACGCTTTCAATTCGAAATTATCAAGAACAAAATGATGGTCTAACCGGGGTTCTCCGCGTGCGAGAGCCGAGTGGCGCTCGTCAGCTAACTTCACAGAGGCGCTAATCCACTCTCTAGTCATCATCTAGAAACGTTAATTTCGTTATTTAATTTAGTTTTCTACTTTTAGTAACGAAACGAAACAAAATTAGAAATGATTTTTGTTGTTGATGATAATAACAGTAACGAAAATAACAGAAGCTTCGATACGCGTTAACGTAACGAAAAGGAAGTATTATTTTGCCTCGTTTCGTTCGGTTCCAAAAAAAGAGGTTTCATTTATTTATTTATTTTTATCTTGCACTAATGATGTAAGTGAATGAACTTCCAGTGTGCAAAGAATAGCTTAACCCGTTACGCAGTCATTGTTATATAATGCATCATGACAACGTTCTAAGAAGCATTATTTTCAAAAAGGTTAAGTGCGGAGTTCAAATTCCTCTTGATCGTGCCAAAATCTTATCGAGACTTTGAGAATATGGGCACAAACTTATGCCATAAAATATTCCTGCATTCAAGTTGAACGGATTTAGCAATGCTTAGAATAACGAGGTCTCTAAAAACGGTTTGGCGACAAAGAAACCGAAAACGGCGATGTGGGTTGTTGAATAAAATGACAATAAGTGCTAAAAATAATTTTCTAATATGAAGTAGTTATGTTCGAAAATGGCGAAATAATTCGAGTTCTAAGGAGTTTTATAGGAAAAGTTAAAAGAAATTTTTTTGTATATCTGGTTTTAAAAATCATTAACTTTTGTTATTAATTAATAAGTAAAAACAAAAATATTCCATGTTTCAATTCAGTAATTAATAATTAGATAAGAATCAAAATTTTTGCACGACAGGTTTCGAACTTTGAATTGTATATGTTTAAAATAAAAAATTTCTGAACTCAACTTTTTCATTTGCATGATTTCAAATTGATAGGTTGAGAGTTGTCTGATTTTCAATTGTACATCGTTGTACCCTATACTTTTCAAAAGATATAATTTTAAATTGGAAAATTTTAATTGAACATTAAAAGGCTGAAACCTTTTAAAAACAACAAATTTTGAGTTAGGATGAACTGTTAAATTGGTACATAAATCAAATTGTGGAGTTGCGAATTAAAAATCTGAAATTTGAACCAATTTCGAATTGAACAGACCCCAATTAAATCATTTTAATCGTAAGAATATGAAAACGTTTGAAAATCTGGTACAATTTCATATTTGAGCAGCTTAAGACTAAAAATAACACATTCAAAATTGAACAATTTTAAATACAAAGGTTCAATAATGTACAATCTCACATTAAAAGTCTTTCAAGTTGAATAAGTTTACTTCAAAATACTTCTAGTCTCATTTTCAAAATACTCTCTCACTCTCTCTCACTCTCTCTCTCTCTCTCTCCCACTCTCTCTCTCCCACTCTCCCTCTCTCCCTCTCTCCCTCTCTTCCTCTTTAATAGCAACTATCTTCGACTTTTAACATCCAAATAAAATAAAACAACAAAAACAAGGGTTATAAATATCCTTTTATTTTCTTCTATTCTTTATAAAATGATGTGAAAAAATAAAAAAACAAATGAAAAATAATAAGTGGCTTCTAAAAATACAAGTGCAGCGTTATTGCACCCATCCGCTCAATTTCAGTAAAAAATATTTCAAATTAAACACATTGAATTTTAAAGCGGCTGAAATTCAAAATTGAAGAATATCAAATTCTTAGTGTTAAAAATTGAAGAAATAAAAAAATCTCAATCTTTACGAAGGAAATAATTACAATTATAAAAAGTTTACAATTTGAATAATAGATACCTAATTAAAGTATTCGGTATACTACAATTTTAAATTGAATGTGTCGACACTTTTAATGCGACAACATTTTTACATACTCGTATTTGGATGATTCGTTCTTGGAAATTTTCAAATTTTAAGAGCATCCAACATACACTTACAACATTTTCAAGGCGAAGTTTGACGACGTATGTGGCATCATTGAAAGATGAATATTTCCTTTAAAAAAAGCCCCGGGAAGTTCTCACCATTACATAAAAAAATGATTTGATCAATTCCTAATTAATTCAAAACCTTCTAAGAAAGTTAAAATAAATTTTAAAAATGAAAGAACAAAAATAAGTATTTTTTTTATTGTTCTTAGTTAGCTGAAGGGATGAAAAGTAATTGAAAGTAAAAAGAAATTGAGCGAAGCCATGGCTTGTTACTCTTACTCAGACAATTAATGGCGGTGTTGTTGTTTCTGGCCCTATGGCCTCTTTCATTAATTGAATTGTTTTTTTATCAGCCCCGGCTCTTGACAATGCAATAATGTCAGCTCTCTCTCTCTAAATGCAAACAAGAAGGATTGTATGATATCTGAAGTGTGAAATAATAATAAAAAATCCATGGTCTGATAGACAGAAATTCAAGATTGCCAAACGAATTGACGAAATTTTATATTTTGTGGGTCTCTTGTTGACAGATTTTGGCTCTTCTTATCAGATGGATGGCGAAAACTATTTATGATTACGACACTCAATTACTCATACTGCGCAATGTCGAGTGGAACTGGTTTTTTCATCTTCTTTGAAGAGGAAGTAAAATTAAGAAATTAATCTTTTTTCACAAAAATACAAGAAAATAAATAGCTAAATATTTTTTTTAGTTTCGCATATTAATTTACGATTTTCTTTAGTAATGCTTTTGGCATGAAATTCTGCCATTATCAACCAAAAAGTTTCGACTTTTCAAATTTGTGTTTCAGAATTCTTGAAACTTTAGAGGTTGATTTGGAGTGGATTCCACATGCACTAGAGGGATGAATCTTTTTTGGGTAGCTTTTGGCATGAAATGGTGCCATTATTAGCAAAAATAGTTGACTTTTCAAACAAAAAAATTTCTTTTAGCGTTTTTCGTGAACGCTCCGAATTTAGACATTCTTTAACTTAATTTTGCAACATCCAGGGACAACAGCGGTTCAGTAGTTGAATTTGAGGTAAAAAAGTAAATTTTTCCCCGTGAAAAGGGGATTAAAAGACGATTTCATTCATTAGTAAAAACTTTTTGTATCATATGGGTATCTCGTAAATTTCACGAAAGTGCCCTCTAACAGTAGCGCCTTTTCCCAGCAACTTTTCCACATACTATATAGTCCTTTTTATGTTTAAGAATCTTTTTTAGCTAGCTTTGAAAAATGTTTTGAACACCTCAGCATTTTCTTATATAAGAATGCATAAAAAAATTCAAGAAGATCAAAGATTGTGAAATAGATAAACAATAGAATTCAACGATGCTCATATTTGAACTTTTTTAAATGTATTTTTATCAGTAGATACATTTTGATTCCTTATTCTTGTCAATTTTTTTCTAGTGTATTCTTTTCAGTATAAAACCCTGAATCGTGTGAAGTATTTTTCTATGTAAGCTAAAAAAAAATCATTTTTTTTAAATGTCTCAGGATGGCCGCAAAACTTTGTTTTCAAAATTCTCTGATTTTTCCCTGACCAATTTTTTTTCCTGACCATTAATATTTAAAAACCAAAATTCTAATCTTGTATCATTTTTGATAAGAATCATTTATGAATGGAATATAACAATTGTGAATTTAAATTTTTATATTTTTAATTTATTATTCTTGGCACTTATTTAAAGTGCCTCTTATAGAAATTCCCTCAATTTTGCAAGGATTTTTTCAAAATCTCTGACTTTTCCCTTACTTTCCCTGACCAACAAAATTCCCTGACTTTTCCATGATTTACAGATTTTCCCTGACCCGCGGCCACCCTGTGATTATGTATTTGAAAAACCTCCTAATTTTCTATTTTTGTTTCCTTAAGACTGTAACATTGCTTTTTTTAACTCGTTTTGTAATGTACTTTCATGAATAGAAAACTATCAGTTTACAACCTTTTTTAATGTCAGCTAAAAAAATAATACACCTAGTGTAAAAAAACAGAAATAAAAAAATATTATTATTCATGAAAATAACACAACCGTATAAATTAATTATACATTGTTAAGGTCTTAACACCTAATGCGCTACTTTTTTTATTATTACCTTGGATTTCCAACATTTTGATTCTACAAACCACAGTCTACACTAAGGCGTATCGAAAAAAATGAAGTTCTTCATAATTCGTATTTCTAATAGGGGTGAAAACTTTCTTTTGGGAGTCAAAAACACTCCTCTAAATTTTCACTAAAAAAAAAAATTTCTTCTGTCTCCGTATCCAAGATACAGTCAAAAAGCACTAAAAGCAACACACTCCTTCTTATTGAAAGATGAAAAAAACATTTTTATGAGATCTAAGTTGCAAGAAAAAATCGTTCGGAGCATTTGAATTTATACTTGTATTACAATAATGCCATTCAAATATTTTTTATGCAGCCTAAACGATCTTGGAATTTATAAAAGCCTTAAAACATCGACTTTTTCGCTATTTTCTGAGAGTTATATCCATTTTTTCGACTATTTGACCATGAAATGTATGACATATGTTATCGAGAATATATTTTCAATATATTGAAACAATGATATATAATGAAGGTTGAGATTAAAATAATTTTTATTGACTTTGAATTACAAGAAAATATCTAAAAGTGAAATATTGTTTTTTATTTCACGAGAAAATGAATTTTGGGTATCTAAATATTAAATGAAGTGAAAATGTTTTACAGTATACCTAAATTTGTGTCTCTAAGAAAAGAGCGAAAAAGTCGATTTTTAAGATCTTTATAAATTTCAAGGTCGTTTAGGAACCGTAAAAAATATTTCAACGGCAGTATTGATATACAGGTGTAAATTCAATTGCTCTGAACTATTTTTTCTAGTAACTTAATTAGATTACATTTAGATTAGATTACATTGTTGATTACATTAGATTTGATTTGATTGAATTAGATTAGATTAATTACTTAGTAATCATAAAAAAATTGCGTCTTCAAATAAAAAGAAGTGTGTCGTTTTTAGTGTTTTTCCTATAGCTACGATGCGGAAACAGAAG
>JAUMHM010000087.1:7588160-7624228 GCA_032362435.1 Melikaiella ostensackeni | reverse complement strand
CTTTTTATTCATGATTCTTTACACAATAATCAGACAAATAACAGTGTTCGCAAAATACTGTACTGTCTGCATTTATCGTGAGGCAATAAAAAAAAAAACTTTTTTGCGAAACGCGTCTTCTCTATCAAGAATTACTAAACTGTAGAAAATATATTGGGGTATCAAGCAAATACAGACAGTCACAGGTACTCGGCGTACTTTATATTTTATCGTAATAGTAATAGGTACTCTACATTCACGTAGACGCAGACATTCTCTTAAACTGTATGTGTATCTTTTTTTTAGGTAACGTCTTCCTTTCTGTATGTATCATTTATATATTTACTATAATCTTCGCTTCTTTGGAGGCGCAAGAAATATAAAATCCTAAAATTTTACATTTATCGCACTCGTTTTATACTTTGCGTTTTATTTTCTGCTCTTCTATAGATTAGTTTGTAAATTGGCAAGTGCCAAAATAGGCTGATGCAAATCGTCAAGCACCCTAATGAAAAATTAAATTTTTTTTTTAAGAAACTTACATTACTTTATGCATATCTCATTATTTAGCACGAGGACTGACCCATCAGATAAATTGATAAAAATGAAGTCTAGTAACGTTTTAATTTGGCACCGATGGATAGTTCTAAAATAAAAGTAAATTTACAGGAATTAGAAGATAAATTTTGAAATAGAGTCATGTCCTCGTAAATGGTGTAAATTAAACATTTTCTGCAACCGGTTGCGCGATAATTCGACTCATTTTCACGACTTGCTCTTAGAGACGAATACTATTTATCAAAGAGGATTGTTGTTTTATTAAAGATTATATACTCTTTAGGCTTTTTCTGCACTGTACACTGTTTGCTCCTATGACTGAAAACTGGTCCTAAGTATAAAGCGTAACGATTGCTAGCAATAATACTGAAACTCTTATTACCTAGTCGCGAAAATGAGTCCTTGTGCCTATAATACTTGTACAGTTTCATACGTTACTTTTTTAGTAATGTTTTTTTTTTCATTCAAAACATCAAAAGCGTTACTTAATTATACCTTGAAATCCTCTTATCGACGGACGACGGCTATGCATACGTTACAACAGTAATTAATCTCTCGAAGCGAAGGTACATTAGCGTTAATACACAGCGTGATATACACATTCGGATACACTCAGTAGTATCCGGATATTATACAAAAATTCTACAATATTTGTATATTATAGTTTGCACTTCCCCTTTCTTTCTAAAAAAACTGATTAAATCAGGGCTGGTGAGAATAATCTCTCAACAAATATTTAAGTACGATGCTTAAAATTAAAACTTAATATTTTAAGTTTAAGTTTAAATTTAAATAAAATAAGAAGAAACATTATTTTTGAGTTGTAAGACTCGCGAATAAACTAAATCACTTTTCAAGTGCCTCTTTCAAAAAATACGATTGCCTTAAATGCGATTCCCTCCGCGTTTCAAGACCACCTCTCAAAAAAAGTGCAAATCGCAAAAAGTGGCGTATTCTTGAGAGCGGAGGGTCTCGAAATTCAGCACTTAAGATCTACACAATCTAAGATTTATGATATTTTTTATATTATATATATAAACGATATAAACAGTCAAGAAATAAATATTCGATTTGCGCAGGTAATATATAATAATGGTAATATGTATTTTCCGGGGCTCGTTCGCAAAATGGAGATCGAAATGGATCAATGTATTTGCTAGATTGCACCATTTACAGTGTTTGAGCCCCTATCTTAAAAATGTAGAATAAGTTTAAAGATCATCGTAGACTTTGAAAAACTAGAAACGAAAGTTTAGATTATTTAGATCTTTAGATAATATTAGTGTCTTGAAAACAAGTGATTTGATTCCTTGTGCTCGTATTTTAATAATAGATTTCTTAGATTTGATGGATTTGAACATCTTAAAGAATTTTTGACCCGTCACTGGAGACTACTTAATAAGAGGTAGGGACCTTCATTCAGTTTTGTCCTATCAATTGGTTTTACGAACGAACCCTTCTAGTATCACAATAATAAATTAGACTTTTCAGATTCTCTCAAATCTGCGATCAAGGAAGTTTTTTAAGATCTGTCATGTGGGTTACACAAGTGAGAAAAATGACGAAATTCACTGGCCGGCAGCGAAGTTTCTTTTGACAAAGTAGACCAAGAAACTAAAAACAGAAACTGAAAAATCAAATATAATTACTTTAAAAAAATTAATTTCTTCAGATCAAATCTCTTTCCATATTATTCAGATCCTATAACTTTTAATTTTATGAATCTATATTTCCAGTCCAAAAAAGAAAATATTTAGATTTGCCTGATTGTGAGTTAAAAAGTGATCCAATCTTTACGAAATTCTTTTTTTTTGCGAGTGGAAAGTTAAATTTTTCGATAAAGCTTCAATTTTCAAACTTTTAAATGAAAATAATTTTGTCGTTATTTACAAATTAAGTAAATTTGTAAATAAGTTCCTTGAAGTTACTTAGCCGGTTTTTGTTGTTCGCCTTATATTCGCAATGACAAGTACTTTTATAATAATATGGCGGGTTTTGTGGACAGTTGCTGATAATTGATACGTCGATCTATGTTCGATATAATTGCTCACAACTAAACGTAACTTATTCTCTTTGGTAGACAGAATTTTCGCGAATTCTATAAATTCGAGTGAGAGTGAAAGCAATAACAATACTTTTGTACGAGTCTCCTTGATCATCAATCGATAATACGCCGTGATCCAATGATTCGACGGGAGTCTTTCATAATAAAATAAAATTTGTTCTATATTATATATGATCAGACCTTCGGTCAACCTTACATTATATTTATTTCTGTATACTTGTGATTGATGCTTCTATTATTAAATGTATTATTAAAATGTATTCAATGGTATGTATGTGACGCAAAAAAATTAAACAAAAGCGCGATGAGTGCAGATAAATGGACAAGCACTATTCAAATTAAAATTATAAAATTAATCTCTTGAAAATGTTTCAAACCGATCGTCTGCGTGCGTGTGCGTTTATGCATCTCATTTTTTTGTGTTTTCACCTTGGAAGGCAGAGCGGTCCTCCCTAAGCATCTCTTAATTTAATTTGACGACGAACTAAAAAAGCAGACAATTTTAATATATATTAAATCACTAATATTAAAAAATAATAAATATTAAAATTGTCTCTGTAAGGTACTCCGGTATTTCGACGGAGCTCGTAATCAACATTGTTCTAATCTTTAATTTAAAACAATTATTTTGCTTATCTCTTTCTCCTTTTCCGCGTTAAATATCTCTCTCGGATCCTTACTTATTAAATATTGCGTACTCGCATACGTAATATAAATTTCTCTTAATACGCAGTTTTTCATAAACATCAAATCTATTTTTGTGCTAACAAGTTATAAGTGTACCTCTATCTTCTAGACACGACGTTATTCTATACGACGCAATAATTGCAACATTCAACATAAATTTTTTATCAATTAGCTAATAGAATATTAATCAGCGATACAAAAAATCACATCGATCAGAACAGCGGATTGTACTAGGACAGGGTTAACGATTTTTCGCAATTCCACAACTGACGTCGATCCTACTACTACAAGGTAGAAACGTCCGATTTAAAAACTAACTCTCTTACGATTTTTTTTCCATGAAATACGAGACTTCTCGCTACGTATCTTCGCACACAGGTCTCTCACTTTTTTTTCCTTTGACGATAAAAACTGATTTCAAAAGCAACTTTAAAGTTTAATTTTAAGAGTAAGACACAAGTCGTAGAAAGCTTTTTCCTTTTACTTTTCTTCAATTTAGAACTACGTTCTCGCGATAAACGAGTCTTCGAACGACGGATTCCACATCGTGCATTTTACGCACGCGAGGACGGCGTGCCGATTTTCTTCTCTCGAAAATTTAAAATAAAAATTGAAATTTAGGGAAAACTTGCTCGGATCGATGTGAGTAGGACGGCAACGAATCGTCGCGTTAGTCATTCTTTCACAAGAAACGCGTGAATATGGTGCGGATTCAATGTCGTTCGAACAGTCGTCGTTTTGATTTTTAAATGCGATTCATCGTCGATTCACTCCTGTTCGACGGAGATACGTATGACAAACGATTTCGTTGACTTATACTCTTTAAGAATCACTATAGACCAAATCGTATCTCCGTGCGAAAACAACTTTCTATTAACAGAAGATTAAATTCAAAATTTAATATTCTAAAGTCTTCAAATTAGGATTCGAATTTAAAAACTTAAAAATGTTTTGATTTGAAGACTGTTCAACTTCTGAGGAAATTAAAAAGCTTCTTTTATCAAATTATAAAATCCTGAAAAGTTTCGGACAATTCCAGGAGTTCTTATCCAGAACCCTGAATATTCCAGAGGTACACTTTTTGCTTAAATTGTTATAAAGGCATGGACCTTGGTGAAAAGGTTCCTTTTGGCAAGTGACAATCATTTTTTCAAACTTTTTAATGAAACGCTGTACGTTTTTAACTAACTAAGATATTCCAACTTTTCTTATTTGATTCAAATAAGGGATTTCACACTACGTCGAAATTTATTTGAAAATTTGAGAAAGTTCAAAATTAACAAAACGAAGGCGATATTTCTGAAAATAAAAAATTATGATTTTCTTCGAAAAATACGCGATACGATCAAAGTTTACAAAGCAAAGTTGTTCCTCTTAAAACGGTTCAAATTACAATATTAAAAGAAAAGGAACGATACGAATGTTCGTATCTCGATCATTTCATAGAAAAACGATACCCAACACTAACACAATTTTTTTCATTATTAAAAAAAAAATTAAAAAATTAAAAAATTTTGTACAGATAAAGTGATAAAAGATTACAGTGCCTATTTATAGTGTTGTTGTAACTGAAACATCACGAAAAACGATACCTCACACGTAGAAACAGAAAGTAAAAATAGTAATTTTTTGAAAAAATGCATGTATATAATACAATTTTTCCAGTGCATTTCTAGATAGTGTAAAGTTACTCACCAGAATCTAAATTAATAGTTAATTAATTGGTTTAAGAAATACATTTTTTTTAAATGACATAGATTGTTTCCAAAAACAAAATATTGAAAAAATATTCTGCACCCGATCCTAAAAGTTTTCTTATGCCAAAAGGAATCTTCACACCAACTTTCTTGCTTTTGCAAGAATTTCATCAAAATTTTCAATATCTTTAGTGTACAGCTTGGACTCCTTACTTCAAAAAAATATCAATATTATTGATCTAAGTACGAATAAACGATTTGTTGCGTAGTGCGTTTACAAGATTAACGATGAACCCAAAGGAACAGTTCCTAACTAACAATGATAATTTTGTAGTTTTTGCACATGTATCGTACGAGTACTTAACGTTACTGGTATTTTCTTTTTTGAAAATTACGCGCTATCATCTGTTAGCTAAACATAGGCCGGACTAACCGTTTTTTGTATTCACGCACGGTCGGTGGTATACATTATACGCTATTATGCATATCAACGAAGTTACTGATTATTACATAGTTAAGCCTCCTGCGTCTCGTGCGTCGGATTCCGACCTCTAATTGCTTTCTCGAGACTGACTAGATTTCACGCTTAAGTGTGTAAATTAACGGAGGCCATTGGCTTCTAAGCCGTCTGATATTATGTAGGTACGTGAATGAGTCGAGTCCTGAAGACCGCGAAAGGCAATGGAGAGAATCACGGAGAGGGACCATTAAGTCGAGGGGATTTCTAAACAATGCCTCCAAACACGATAATTAACCTAACCCTAAAGTATTTGGTAAAACCTAGTAGGCTCGCATTCTCACGACATCTTAAGTCATCTCGTTGAAGAAATCCAGATGAAATTCCTACTTGGGTTACGTCAATCCTTTGAAAAACAGTTACGTATTTTCGAAAATGATTAATAACAATTTCATTTCAAAGGATGATTCAGATTTCAAGGTTTTCCCAAAAGGGGGTTCCACCTGGATTCAAGTTGGTCCCACCTGAATTTTTTCAACAGAAAGTATATAGAAATACGTCCTAAAGCTAGAAGAAGACTTCCAGATGCGCTGATGCCGGATTCCTCCGAATCCACCCTGACTATCAAATATATTTCGATCGACTAGACGGTTCTCTCGATGAAGAAAGGGACAAAGAGCATCGAGAAGAAATTTGTTTGGAGATATTTTCTACCCTGGAGATCTATCCAGGACAAAAAGTATCCTGGAAATATTTTTGCTGGTTTGAAGACGGAATACTTTAAAACTCAGAAAATATTTGGTCTGCAGGCTTCGAGAAACGATTGGGCGAATCGTCTCGAATTTCTGCAATATTCATCAAGTCTCGAGGTACAATTCTGGGATTCAAGTCCTGCACAGGCTGGAAACTCGGAACGACCTCGAGAACCTTCCGATGATAATTGGTAAAGCTATGGACGCCTTCGTACGTTAAATTAATTTAGAGTATCTAAACGATCATCACGACACTGAATTACGGTTCCTTTTTTTTTAAATAACGTATCTCGCTTTCGCTCCTCTTGACAC
Organism: Melikaiella ostensackeni; assembly: GCA_032362435.1. NCBI lineage: Eukaryota > Metazoa > Arthropoda > Insecta > Hymenoptera > Cynipidae > Melikaiella > Melikaiella ostensackeni. Next base: position 7,617,721 of record JAUMHM010000087.1, on the reverse strand, counting down.
ATTTTGGGGCTTTGATGTCGCAAGAGGGCTGGTGGGAAATACTCAAGATGTTCGTACTACAATCCGATGTAGTTTAATTTACAAAGATTACCCTTATCGTTATAATCAAAATTCGAGATTTAAGCGGATTCAGAACTGATCGCGACTTCTTCGTTTTCGATTCTACCCTACGCAATTGAAAACTGCTCAACTTCAAAGACGAAGAAGCCGCTACTCATAGATTTCAAGAATTAATCTAGAAATTAAATTGAAGGTTTTTTTCTTAGGTACGACACTTAAGTAATGTGCGAACGTGCGCGAACGCCTTGCGTTGGTGTCACGACTAGAAAATGAAGGTTTGGAAGAATTCACTTTTTTTTGCTTGGTGAAAGGAAAAAGCTTTTGGTCGAAACCTAGACACTGGACGTTCCGCACGAGCGCTGATTAACATTCGGTAGTAAGATTGCAATCCGAAGCCTTAATACACCTAACTAGAGACAACGCTTAGTAATAATTATATCGTGGAAGGTGCATCGATTGCCTTATCGACTTGCGGTTTAGCGACTTTTAACAAATAGGTATATGCACTCTGTATCTTACACTAGACTTGAAGCGCAATGACGCGCTCAATTCAACCGAATGCTGTATTAGGCGTATGCTAAAATAATTTAAATATATTCATTTACTGTGCTATATTTATATTATATTATAAACTCTCTGATAGGGGCCACCTGTGGCCCTGCGCCGCTTTCTAATATATACGTTCGATCTCTTTTCTTAGTCAAGATTCCGAACTTCCGCGACGAGAGCATCCTGACTGTCTCGCTGCGAAAACTCAGAGTCTGCGCGAAGGTGAAACGCTGTCGAAAACTTCAAGACGTTCACCAGTCAAGTGTTAACTTTTGCGCATTTGTCAAAATTTCTAGTTAACTTGATTTAAGTTCTAGCACCGATTTTCTCGGTGCATTCAAGGTCGACCCGTAAAAAGGGAGGGAAAAAATAGACTCGATTTGCGAGGAAACGAGCGAGAGGTTTCCTTCTTTCGTTTCCAGATTTCTTTGCGAGTTTCGTTGTAATCGCCCAGCGATTTGCGCTAATCTTGAGTATTATTATTTGAACGGATAAGAAGGACGTCTCTGGTTGACCGAACCGAGTCAGTTCCGATAGAAACAAGACTCCTGCTCGATTCCTCGCAAGGCTCGCTCAACTTGAAAAATCGCGTGAACTGAAAAAAGTTTCGCGCTTCAGGTATAAAATCTGATTCCTCCTGTTATCCAATTTGTGGGATAATGCACTTTGCGTATTGTAGTAATAACAATCTTAGTAACTCTTTAACTTTCTTGTAAACAACGAACAGAGAAACAGCAGAAAACAAAAATCTCTAAAGAGTCCTTCGACTCTGATCACGAGGCAAGTGTCACCTTGGCGCGTTGAGGCTCCATCGGCTTGTAGCTTGTAAAGATACGTTAGATGGCCCTTCAAGGTAGCTTTTTTTCTTTAAAAACTGTTACCTTTGTGCCAGGAGTTCTGCCAGTCTGAAAGATTTTCACTCAGTAGGTACGCTCGTAAGAAGTGAGCAGACTGGAGACAAGAGGCAATAGATTTGCTTCAATTCAAAAACATTTCTTGGATTTATTGCACCACGAATCTGGTAGGGTTAAAGTCCTTGTTCACGAACGAGAAACCCTTGAACTCTTCCTGGTTTATGCAAGGAACGATGTCGTGGTTTACGGGCGTCAGTTCCGGCGTTTCCCGCGTAAACTCCGTGTCGAAATTCACGGCATCTTTCTTGCTTTTCTGTAAAATAAGAAGGCAAAATAGTACTGCATCGGTTCGGTTCGGAGATAGGCTAAATAGAAAGGAAGATCGATAAATTATTAACTTACAATTTTTGGTCTGAAAGGTGGTTTAAGTTTCCTAGCTTCCAGTGCTTCCCAGTCCATGTACTGGAAGAAGGGATGAGTCCTAATCGCACTTTCGCCTCCATTAGCAGTGACACATCCCAATCTTTTGGCGGGGTTCTTCGTCATGAATCCTTTCAAAATAGAGACTGCCTCTTTGGTAAGCCACACCGGATACAGTACATCGTCGTGTAAAATCGATTCAAAGAGGTCATCCTCGTTATCTGCCTCAAAAGGTGGCTGACCCGCCATCATTTCATACATCAGCACTCCCAGTGCCCACCAGTCTACACTTGCTCCATATTCAAGTTCTTGCAAAATCTCAGGAGCAATATAATCAGGTGTACCGCAAAACGTCGTCGTAGTTGTTCCATCCAAAATCCCTTCTTTACACATTCCAAAATCAGCCAATTTGCAGTGGCCTTCCTGGTCGAGAAGAATGTTATCCAACTTCAGATCACGATAAATAACTCCATGTTTGTGGAGAAACTGTAAAGCTAACGTCACTTCTGCTGCGTAAAACCGAGCACGATTCTCCTCGAATTTCCGAGCTCTTTGTATTTGGAACATCAAGTCGCCTGTAATGATAAAAATTTAAGAAAAGGTTTACGTATTTGGAGAACAGGCCTTTGACTCATTTCATAAATTTAAAGTGTCAATAGTAGCATAAACTTTAAAAATAATAGCAAAATAGTGTTATGCAATGTTTTAAATATTAAATCGAGGGGTTAAGTATTCTTTAAATCTGGTATACAATATAATTCTCCCATAAAATCGCACGAAATCCTTTCGATTCTTTTAAAATACCCCAAAATCTTTGAAATCCCTCAAGGACCCCTGAAATCTGTTGGGAACCTTTAAAAAATCCTGGAAACTCGTCAATCTTTTTGAATTCCTTGAAATCTTTAAAATTCTTTGATACCTTTGATACACTTAAAATCCCTTGAAATTTTGGTTATCCTTTCAAATTTCTTGGAATCTTGTAAAATATCCTAAAATCTTTCAAATTCTTTGAAATCCTTTGAAATCCATTGCAATTTTTTAAATCTTTAAATTTCTCGGAGATCCTACAAAATCGCATAGGTATGGTAAAATCCCTACAAATCCCTTAAAATACTTTGAAATTCCGTAAACTGTCTTGAAATTTGTAATATCTCTTAAAATTTCTACAAACATTAAAAAAAATTTGAAATCTTTTAAAATCATATGAAACTTCTTGAAATCTCTTAAAATCCCCTGAAATTTTTGAAATTCTCTCAAGTCCCTTGGAATCTTTTAAATCACCCTAAAAGCTTTGAAGCCCTATAAAAGCCTTTCGAATGTCTAAAATCACTTCTGTTTAAACGTAAAGTGAAAAAATGATTGCATTAGCGAGAAATTTGAAAATATAGTAGCAGCAATGTCATTTTGTTCAACAACAGGGTGTCTAACCAAAGAATGATTCTAAATTCCCGGTCATTGTTTTTCTCCTGGTCAATTTAAAAGAGTTTAAAAGATTTGAATGATTTCAAATGATATTTAAAGATTTCAAGGAATTTACAAACATTTTAAAAGTTTCTTACGGAAATCCTTTGTTCGAAAATGAAAATCATAAGTCTTTACAAAAATTCCCTGTCCCAAAGTCTAAATTTCATTGTTTACGAAATTTCTCTGTTCTATACAATTATTTCAAAAAATTCCCTGATCCAAGTCATAATTATATTTATTTACAACATTTTCTATAATACTTCGAACAAATTCTGATTTGGAAAAAGGAATTTTCAAAATCTGACGAATTCTGACTTGAAACAGGGATTTTTTTCGTAAATTCTTTTTTTATAAATCAGAATTAAAGTTATTTTCCAAAATTAACCATTCCATGTCAAAAATTACCTGTTCCAAGACCAAGTTATAATACTTTCCGAAATTCACTGTTCCAAAGTAAATTATGAGATTTTTGTTTATATTTCATCCATTTATTCACCGTTCAAACTCAGAATTATAATTCTTTTAGAAAATTCCCTATCTCAAGTCACAATTAAAGTTATTTCTCGAATTCCCTGTTCCAAGTCAGAATTATATTTATTTACAACGTTTTCTATTGTAATTCAGAAATATAGTAACTCCCGTTTTCTAAAATTTGGAAGAGGAAATTTTCAAATTGTGACGAATTCTGATTTCAAACGGGGATTTTTATTCAATTCTCTTTTCCCAATTCAAAATTAAAATTCTTTTCAAAATTCCCGTTCCATGTAAAAAATCCCCTGTTCCAAGTCAAATTATAATTCTTAACGAAATTTTCTGTTCTAAAGTGAACCTAAAATGAAAATGATAATGATTTACTAAATCTCCCTGTTTTAAAGTACAAATTTTATTTTACCTCGGAAATTCCATGTCGCGACTTAGAATTTTAATTCTTTTCGAAAATTACCTGTTCCAAGTCAGGATAATTGTCATTCTTTATATGATTTTTTTATATTTCTTTTATTTATACCCCGCCCCAAATCCGAGTTATAAATCGTACAGAAAATTCCCCATTTTAAAGTCAAAATTATAATTCTTCCAGAAAATTCATTTGTGCCTGTCAGAATTGTAATTCTTTTGGAAAATTCCCTATTCCAAGTGAGAATGATGATTTTTTCACAAATTTCCTGCTCCAGCTCAGAATCAGAGTAATAAAAGATATGAAACCACGTTTAATTTGCATAGTAGTATATTCGAGAGAAAATTCCAGTCATTGGATCAAAACCCCGGTCATTTCCCGGTTTTTCACCGGTGAACGAAATTCTCGGTCATTTCTCGGTTTTCCCGATTTCCCGGTTAGGTAGAAACCCTGAGAACAGTAGCAATATAGTTGCGTCGTTAAAAAAAGTGTCAGAAAGTGTCAACAAAAGGCGTGAGTCTGAGGCCTGGGAGGAGAATGTTTGAAAATTTGGATGCAACTTGCAGACTGGGAAGAAACCATTTCGAGAAGCCTTCGAAATAAAAATCTACTCACCTCCATTCACATACTCCATAACAAAGAAAAGTCTCTCTTTGGTCTGAAAGCAGCTGTGAAGAGCAGTAAGAAAAGGATGTTTGGCAGCGAGAGCCAAAATACGTTTCTCCGTCATCGTGCAGTCAACATCATCGTCCTGAATGATGACATCCTTCTTCAAAACTTTGACGGCATATACCTCATCCGGATTTCCTTTCTTTTCCGCCAACATGACTTTTCCAAAACTTCCCTTTCCAAGAACCTTTATGAAGTTGAAATCAGAAAGGCTCACTTTTTTAATCTCGCTTTCGCTACCCGATCCTGTACTTTCTCCCAGAGACGAAGCATCTTTGGATTTTTGAGAACAGGGTAAGGAGTCCGGAATTGGTGATTCGCCACTTGAAACTGACTGTTGTCCACCAGCTGGTGTCCTGTAGTTGATCCTCGGTGCTTTTACCTGTTTATCAGGCGAGATTCCAATGGTGCTGAGTACTTCTGCCATTGCTTTGGTGTTGATTCCACAATTATTCGCCACATTCTTCTGGCATCTTTTGTGAACGTTCATGCTACAAACTAAAAAAAAAATGTTTTAATTTGAAGATTTAATTGAACGATTCTTTTAGTTAGACAAACTTGAGAACTGAGTCTGCGGGATGGGAAATTTTTAAATACCTTCACATTGTAGGCCCTGCTTGATCAACCCATAAAGAAGAGAACCACAGTGGTCACAAAATGTGAATCTTTTGTAATTGTGAACGACGAATCGATGCGGCACGTCTATACTGAATCGAGCACCCTGTGTACACTGACTCGTCTAAAACATTTTTCAAAATTTATAAGTAGTATTTTTTTAGATAGTCACATGTAAGAATTAATCGTTCGTAAAAGAAGATAAGAAATATTGTACCTCGTCCCTCATGCCTGGGCATTTTGTCACAACCAGTTTGTGGCATCTTTTATGAACAACACAAGTGCAGACTGAAACAAATTTTCACCTCTTTAAATTTGAAACCCAGTTACAGAACTTAGGATAACATCATTTGAAAGATTGGCATGCATTAGAAGCGTACTGAAAAAAATTAGTGCTGTAATGAACGTTATTGGTTAAAAAATATATATGCGAAAGCTCAGAATGAAATAAAATGAAATAAGGGATGAAAATTTAAATAAAAAGATATTTTGCTGCTTCGATAAGAGAAAAATCTAAAAATCATCAACAAATGGAAAACTAAGGTCTAGAAATCAAATAATAAAGGCGAACCTGTGATTGTTCCCCCAAAGGAAGAGAATACATGCAAAATAAAATGAGCCGACGATGAGGCTAGTCCGAATGATTTGCTTGATCGCATCGTTATTTTGATTTGAAAAAGCAACTGGACTTCCAATAGAAGAAACCAGAAAAGCATACAGACACCAAGACGAAGAAAAAATCTGAGAGCAAATCAGGAAGCTGAGGTTCTCAGGCTTAAGAGTTCTGAGCTGAAACTACCTGCGTGAAATAATAAAGTACAAAATAAATACGCACAAAATGAAATGCACACTCATTGGTTCTGCAAGCGAGAACATAACATAATCGGTTAATAATGTGATTTGTGTCTTTCTCACCTTGACACTGATAGCCCTGCTTGCCCAAGCCCCTGAAATACAACAGACAAAACACGTCACATCATCTCGGTCAAAAACCCTGATAAAAACACAATTGGTACCCCTTTTCCACCATAAAATCATAGTTCATAGATATATGGTGAACTCTTAAGAAAGAGAAAAGGGTGTACAGGGATAAAAAAAGAAATCAGTTATGCTCAATCTACATTACGTGAAGAAAATTTGTTCTCGGTGTTTTAGTTTATTTTTCTATGTAATATCACACAAGAAAGTTTTTAGTAGGGAGTGGATTTCATTTAATTATGATACAGTCGCTTATTAACAAATTACGTGATTCCATCTACAGCTTATGAGATTTATTTATTTCCAGAGCAAGGAGAGAAAAAAAGTGTAATTTTTAATTATAATTTGTAATTGTAATTTGTAATTGTAATTTTGTAATTTTGTAATTTGTAATTTATAATTTAATTTCAGGGCTCGGACTGACTAAAAGGCTTATAAAAGTCGCATTTGTCGCATGAAAATACCAAAAAAGTCACATGGAATTTCGAAAAAATTACCAAAAAAGTCGCATGAATTTTTTAAAGGTAAATGCAAAAAAAATCAGTGTCAGATGTGAATGACTGAAATAACAAGTTTTTTTTTTGTTTAGGAATACAGAGTACATCATTCTTATTGATTTTCAATTATATTCTTTACACAATCTAAATTAACTTTGAAGTTAAAAAAATCTTTTAACAATAACCATTCAACTTGAAGGATTCAATCTGAGTTTAAGGGCATCAACCCGAATGTCACGTGATAAATTACGTGGTTCTTATTCGACAACTTTATAACTTAAAAAATGTAAATATTGTGCTGAAATTTTGGAAAATGGTTCAAAATATATAAGGGCACGTCTTCCTGGCCCATTTGAGTTTTTATTTTGTTTAAATAGTGCACAATATATTCATTTTTCTAATTATTAAGCCGCCAAATATAATGTCACTTGACAGACTGTCACATGCCCTTAAAATATTTCTTTCTGAACTGTTAAACTTGTCAACTTGAATTATTTTGATTAATTTCAAATGAGAGAAGTTTATAATTTACACTAATTTTAAACTTGTGTTGCTATTAATTTAAAGTTGCCTAATTATAATGCTACAATGAGAAATTATTCAATTTTTAATGTTCCTAATTAAAATGGTACAACTTTTCTAGTTTGGAATTTCAATTTTAGAAGTTTGAATCTGATTAAAATAGAAACAAAGCAGCGACCTTCTAAGAAAAACGAAAAAAAGTCGAATAGTTGCATTTCTCTTCGCAAAGTCGCAAAAAGTCGCATTTCTTCAAAAAAGTCGAAAAATGTCACACGATTCAAGCCTTGTAATTTTTATGCTTTTTGCAAGATTTTAAACAACCTTTAAATGGATTTCAAATCTAGAATGGTGGAATTTTGTAAAGCATGATGTACAATTTACAGTTTAAAAATTCGAAATTTTGCAAGTTGTAATCGTAGAATTAGATCAATAATTTTCAATTTTAAACTTTTAGCAATTCAAAATTCGAGTTATGAAATGTATACATCTCGTGAAATTGCTACGGATTTTGATTGTTGGACATTTATGATTTATTTAAAAAAGGCAAAATTTTCCTTAGAATATTCCCTACTCTGGAGTGATTTATTCTCTTGCTCTTTCAGAATTTATTTTCAGGTCTCAATGACCCCAGAAAAAAATAGGAAAAACAGAGAACTTTTAAGGAAAGAAAAAATGTCACAGAAGAACACTAATCAGATAAAATTATGCTGACAAAAGTTTTAATTGCGTTTATTTTAACAATAAATTACCAAACAAATTTTGTTCTTTCTACATTTTGTCTTATTTCTATTTCAATTCTAAGTTTTAATTCTTTTTTAATTTTTATTTCTCTAATTTATTTCCAGTTTAATAAAAGAAATCTTGAATGTTTTAATAATTTAATACGTGCTTACAAAACTCAATATCTTTTTCAGAATCGCTTTTGTTTCTTAATTTATTTCAAATTTCAAAAATTTATACTTGCGACTAAAAGTACGGGAAATAAGGACTAGGTTGGGAGGCCCCTATTTTATTATTTTTAACTCCTGTGAGAGTAAAATCTGCCCAAGAAATGTATCTACTCTTTTTAAGTAAAGTTAGCTACGTCTCTAATTTGAATAATATTCAAGTATTCTGGAATGCAAAACTAGTTTATTTCAATTATTTATTGCTGAAACTGAATCTTTCCTAAAATAAATAAATTTAAATGAGTTTAGCACAAACCAGTTTAGATTCACTTCAGATAACCAAGCTCTATATTATAAGAATCTATTGGAATAAAAGTCATATAGACTAGTTTGTTTCTCCCCTGTGTCGCAATTTTTGACTCATGATTAAGAGAGGTAAAAACCCACTTTTTAATCTTTAGGAATCTCAGAGAATTTTAACGACTGACATTCATTGGATTATTGACTCGCGAAGGAAGGCAAAGCATGCACGTCCCAAGAAACTGATTATAACGGCAGTTAATACCGTTTTGAGAGTATGTGAATGTAAACCAAATGAGTCATACATGCAACCTGAGAGACTAAAACCCAAGCCCAAGGATTCGGTATATAGGCACCCGGAAGATCAAGGTCGAGGTCGAGATCAAGAACAATCTTAAAATCTTTAAATAGTGAGTTAGATTCTAGAAAAACAACACGTTCATCATATACCGAATCCAGCATGCAGTGGCAATGTACTTTTTTATTTGACTGAAATTTAATTTGTAGACCTTTGAGTGAACCCTGCATTCTGAAATCCACGGAAATTTTGCACCAATCCCAAGGAGTAGCATGGAAAAAGATACCTGAGCAGTTAGCATGAGTTACGTACCATATAAATTCGCGGCAGTGAGAGCAGAATGTAGGTTGCCTCAAGAAAGTAGCCATAAACTTATGACCATTGACTTGATGAACCCTTCTTCGCATCGCTCCTCGACGACGATTAAAACCCTGACGTTCTTTGAATTCACGTCGGGGTTCTTTTCCACCGACCTGCCCACGGACATCTCCACCTCCGACACCGTCTCCATCGCCTGCACCACATCCTGGTTGTTGCCCTGGAAGAAATTCAGGAAAAGTTAATTTTTCGAAAATGGAAGGTTGGCTTCGATTTTCCCTCAGACATGAGGGCTTTCTTAATTGATATTTTGAAAACAACCTAGTTTGAAAAGTTCAAATTTTTTAATTACACAAATATGACTTATCCCAAATTCTGAAAGAAACTTAACATAAAGGGATTAAAATTTGTATAGATCCAAATTAAAAATATGCCTCTTTAAAAGAACTTCAACTAAAAATTCATCTTCCTAATTTTAAAGAGTGATTCAAAAGTAATTGACCTTTTTTATATGAATAAAATTTGTCTTGCAATCAGATAAAACTATTTTAAAAGCTTTCAAATTCAGAACCTATTCGCCTGGAAAGATTTAAAATTAGAGATCAAGCCAATTTGAAAGCCTCTTTATTTGAATTACAGTAAACTTTCAAAATCTCTAATAGAAGGGCAAATATTCATAAAAGCCTTAAAGCAAAAGATTTAAATTTGAAAATCAGTTACGCCTGGAAACTCTAAATTACACAAGTATGAACAGGGTGTCTAGCCGACGGATGATTTTAAATTCCGGGTTGTCTCCCGGTCCATTTAAATGATTTGAATGATTTCAAACGATTTTTAAAACATTTTTAAAGATTCAAAAAATTTCTGTTATGGAACAGGGAATTTTGGAAAAGGATTATAATTTTGATTTGGAACAGAGAATTTTGTAAATAATTATAATTTTAAATTTCAACAGGGACTTTTTTTAATTCCCTTTTTCTAAATCCTAAATAAAATAATTTTCTGAAATTCCCGTTCCATGTTAAAAATTCTCCGTCTCAAGTCAAATATTAATTATTTACGAAAACTCCCTGCCCTCAAGTCTAAATTATAATTGTTTAGGGAAATTCTCTGTCCGAAACTGAAACTAAAACAAAAATTATAACTCTTTACGAAAATTCCCAGTTCTAACCCACAATTATAATTCTTTTAGTAAATTCCCTATTCCAAAGTGAAAATTATAATTCTTTACGGAAATTCCATGTTCCAAGTCACAATTACATTTATTTCCAAAAATTGCCTGTTCCAAATCAGAATTACATTTACGAGTATTTACATTTTCTATTATAATTCAGAAATTACGTATTAAGTCTTTTAGAAAATTCCCTGCTCCAACGTGAAAGTTATAATTCTTTACGGAAATTCCCTGTTCCAAAGTCAAAATTTTAATTCTTTACGGAAACTCTCTGTCATAAAGTAAATCTAAAACAAAAATGAAATTAAAAGTGAAAACTATAATTCTTTACGGAAATTCCATGTTCCAAGTCACAATTACATTTATTTCCAAAAATTTCCTGTTCCAAATCAGAATTACATTTAAAAGTATTTACATTTTCTATTATAATTCTTTACGGAAATTCCCTGTTCTAAAGTCAAAATTATAATTCTTTACGGAAACTCTCTATCCTACAGTAAAAATTATAATTATTAGCAAAATTTCCTGTTATAAAGTAAATCTAAAACAAAAATTATAATTCTTCACAGAAATTCATTTCCCGGTTTTCCCGATTTCCCGGTCATATAAATACCTTGATGAAAGCTTGAAATTTTGGAAGTCATTGAATCTGGAAATTTTAAACGATAAAAATACCACAGTTTCAAAACTGGAATACTGTAACATCAAAATTTGGAACTCTTTTAAATTACTAGAATTATATTTTTTTTCAGATCGTACCTTAACATTTTTTAATTAACATTTTCAATAAAATATAGAATAACAAATAATTAACAGTTCAAGAAAGAAGAAATTGAGATTTTGTTCAAACATTAAAAAGATACAATTTTAACTATCTAAAACATTTTAACATTTGAACAAATTACGAACCACTCCTGACGTTTCACTACTTTCAAAATAAATAAATTTCTCATTCATAAATATGTCAATTATTAATTGCTCACATTATATTCAAACCAATTTATTTTTTAAAGATTCGCAAAATTCAGAAGCTTTGTCAATTTTGAATCATTTAAATTATTAGCTTATGTTTATCATAAATTACAATTAAACGTTTTTCATTTTCTTTACTGAAATAAAAGAAGTCATTATATTTGCCTTCAATTTCAAAATTTTAATTTTTTACGACTGAATTTAAAATTTTTAAGACAAATGTTCGCAGATTCATTTAAAGTAAATCCAGCTTAAAGGCCTACATAAAAAAAATTTTCGCTAATTTGAATATTTTGAAAAATTATGCACTCATCTTTAAAAAATAAAATTATACAAACCTTGATTATTCCGTTGTAAACCTATCTTAATACGCAGCTTCCCTTGAGGCTCAAGGTCGACCTGTAAAAATATTTACAAACAAATAATTTAGAATACGAGAGTACTTTTTTTTCCTATGATGTCAGAATTAATAATATAACTACATATTGACTAAAGATGAAATCACACGAATTTTTTATTTTTAAAACTATCGAGAAATCTCATGAAATGGAGAAAATATGGTACCCTAAATCTTTTAATCATTGATTTTGTTCTCAAACCTTCAAGCTTCAAATTTAACTATCAATAGCACAGATAATTATTCTTAATAATAAAAAATAGATTTCCCTCCTTACCAAATGTATTGGATGCGGCATTGTAATTTTACCAACAGTTTCCTGTTGTATTCTGATCAATCTGCGAAAGCATATTGCTAAGGCATAATTTCTGTGCGTATGAAACATGTTTTATGCGAAACAAAAATTGTTATCAAACACGCAAATAAAATTATTCATGTAATCAAGCAATGGCCTGCCGTTACGGCAACTACCTCACTATTTAAAACAATTTTTATTCGTTCTCGATTTACGTTTTGATTCAAGAATAATAATTTTCTGAATTGGTTCACAGAGACTCTGATAATCACTGATTACTATCTCGAGAGTGACTTTTAAGTTAGAAACGTTTATTGACATAATCTTATCTTTTCTCAGAGTCTTGTAAGGTACTGTCTGGCGTTTAACAATCTTGAAATTATTTCATGTAAGGCCATAGAGTTGTGAGTCAGATTTGAGCTTTTGGGGAAAGAGTGTTGGAAAACACGTAGAAAATAGAATAGCCAAGTTTTTGTGATAATTAATTTTTGTGAATCTGTATATACGTTAACAAAATTGTGAGTACTTTCCAATTTCAGTCTGTAAATTAGGAAAGATAAGTGAAATACACTGCGTTCTAAATACCGAAAGTGGCAAAGATTATTTTACGCAGTATAAGCAGTATAAGCAGAACTGAATTTTAACTTATTGCTAGTTTCGTGACGGAAACTAATTTTGTAAAATGTTAGTGTTACGTAAATAAGGAAACAATCTTATTTAGTGTCTTGTAGGTCAAAGCCAAGCTTGTCAGTTTAGTGAAAAATTCTAGGAGTAATGCATGAAAGTAAATAACTACAATTATCAATTATAAGAGTTATAATATTGTAAGAGTGAGGGAATGTTTCCTGATAAAAGATTCAAAGTCTCGTGAATCAAGTGCGGGAATTACGTAGACTTTTCAGAAAAGTCTTCAAGATTGAAGGCATGAAGTTTGAGTATATAAGTATAAAAAATATTGAATGTTTAATTGCTCTTCACTGTTAAAAATTTTTTCAAGATTTTCTCTAGTTGGATGATTTTTAATAAAAAAATAATCATAAATAAATATGGATAAAATAAGTGTTGGATTTTATATTCAGATAAAGGTTTTAGTCAGCAACAGAAATTTGCAAACTTTTATAAAAGCAATTTATAAAAGCAATACTGCATTATTATCTCATTCTTGAATCTTATGCAACTAGCATTTGAAAGCATTATTTTACACTTGCGGCCTTTATAGTCACCAAGAGATAAAACATTAATAGACGAATAATAAAGCAATAAAAAAGGCCTGAATTTAGAATTGGAAATTTAAACAGCAGAAGCTAAATTAAAATTGTATTATGGAATTCACAAATACAGCAAGTGTAATAAGCGGATAAACATGATCAGAAAATGAAACTACAACTATAGGAAAATAATCATCTCAACCGAAATTATGACGTTGAAGTAATCTTACACGTGAGTAGAATCTAATTTTAGTACAAAGTCACTTATATCAGTACAGGGATGGACTAAGAAAAATGACGACTGTTTTGTTTGAATAATGAGAATATTAGAGAGAGAACATTTCAAACAAGATTAATTTTTTTAGCAAAAATGTAGGAGAACTTTCACTTAGAATATTTTTAAATTAATGATAATAAATTCAGTAAATTTAAACGGTTTCATTAATAACTTTTTGCTAATCGAATTTAAATATTTTACAAAAATATCAATGGTTCATTAAAAGATAAAAATAAAAAATGCAAACCTCTGAATCAAAATTATAAAATTTTGAATATAGCAAATAAATTAAAGACTTTTGAAATAATTCATTGAAAAACTGTTTTCGAGCAATATACTTGTAATATACGACGGCAATTTATTCTCAAACAATTTTAGAACTGTCAAATTTGAAATGTTCTAAACATGAATGATAGCAAATTTCAGTTACCAATTTTTCGTAAACTGAAAAAGGTCGCCACTCAAGATTCAGAAAAAAATTCCTGATCAATTCGAGGGGTTTTTCTTCTTTTCAAATTTTTTCCCGGTTATTCAAATTTTCAAATTAAAACGCTCAAAATTGAACAATTTCTAATTGAAAGAATTTAAAAAAGAATCTCCTATCATTCAAAAATAAAATTTTACATTCAGGTCAATAAAAATTTAATAGAATGAAAAAAGAGCCCTGAAAATCATTCTACATTAATGAGCAATTGAAATCGTCTCATTTATAAATTTTCAATCTAAAATTATTTAGTTTTATACGTTTTCATTTAGATTATTTAACTATGAAGGCTCTCAACTGGAAACTGTACAATATTAAATAATTTAAATTTCAAATCAAACAGTTTTTGATGCTTCAATTAAAAATTGTGCAACTTGAAGCGCTTTTTATTTGAAATTGTCTAGTTCTCAGCATTTGGAATCTTCTAATTTGAACGCTTTCTATTCAAAATTGAACCTTTCAATTTGAAATAATATTTTATAATTTTGGAAAATTCAATTCAAAATAGTTTAATTTCTCACGCTACTAGTTTAAAAATTGTCCAATTATATAATTTAGTTTGTTTGTTCTGAAATCACAATTAAAGTATTATAAGGATTTCTAATTCTGCAATTTTGAACGACTAAAAAAACCCAAACAAAAAATTGCACAACTAGCTTTTAATTTAAAACAAAGCAGATTCTACAAGAAGCCAATTTCCAAGTTTTCAAAATTCAAATTTTTCAATACTTAAGGTCACTATTAAAATTTTTAATTTGAAACTATCCAATTTTTAATCTTGGAAGTTCAAATTATTGAATTTTCAAGGATTTATATTACGAAAATTTCAACTATTAATGTTCCTAATTTGAAATAAATTTGCTAAAACTGAATTTCAAGTTCCGACCTAAAATTATTAAATTTTCAACGTTATGAATTAAGAATTCTTCAAATACTAAGACCTTGATTTCTGAATTATACAAGTATCATAAATTTAAATTTTAAACCAAACGATTTTTTTGTACTTTAGTCTGAAAGTTTGATTTCTAAATTATTCCTAAAGTGAAAAAGTGACTTTGCTGGCAGGCTTGAAGTAAACATTTAAACTTGAACATTTTCAAACTATGAACATTTCAAATTGAATTAGAAATAAGGAGACTCAAAAATACTAAGCCTTGAAAATTAAACGATTTTACAATTAGTTTCTGAAATTTAACATTTTAAAATCATAAGTGCTTCAAACTGTAAAATTTCCTATTGAAATCGTAGCCATGCTAAAGAATTTCAAAACGAAATCGTTCAATCTCACATTATTTTATATGGTACCAAGTAACATTCAAAGTGACTGCACGGTGAGGCTGAACCAACTTTAATTGAAAGATCCTTGCAATATGGGATTTTCCAACTGATTATAGTAGTCTATGATCCCGCGGACATTTTAAGACAAAAAATTTAAAAATCCATCAGGCCGTTTTTGAAAAAAAGTCAATTTTTATATTTAGTACAAAAAAGGTAATTAGAAGAAATAAAAAAACATCATAATTTTCACTAAAAATTGTTTGAAATTATAAATTATACATTTTCAGGCCTCACAGTCCCTATGGGATGAAAAATAGGGTGTACAGAGTACTTTTTTCACGCTTAAATGGTTACCCTTTTTTACAAAAAGGGCATACGATAAGGAAGTTATCAAAGGCAGTAGATTTTTCATAGGTATAGGTACCGTCAACCGGGGTAATATGGAATAACGTTTATGCTCTATAACTTTATGATTTCTTTTTCTTTTGGTAATAAAATTATCTGAACATTTCATAAACAGTATTCTTAGAGTATACGGTAAAATCCCAGTAAGAAAATAAATTTCTATGAAATGATAACCTTGATCCATAATTATCCCGGTGGATGATAGTCACTTTTCTGTATTTCAAAATTAATTTTTTGGCTAGCTTTGAAGATTCTTTAAATTAGCACAAGACTTCTTACTGATAAAATTGCATTAGACAAATTAGAAAAAGCTATATAGAAGAACTTCGGAATGTAAAATATTCTAAATTTAACGTCTGGGAAACAAAAAATTGGTATTTTATAAGGAAAACCCTTATTTTATCCTTATAAAATACCAATTAAAAGAAGCTGAAAGAATGAAAAATAGGTAAACAGCACAATTTGTAAACTATCATCTTTGAGTTTATCTGTTTTTAATTATTACAGCTTTTCTTGAGTTCTTTTTCTATTGTGAAAGGTTCTAAGGTAATTAAAAGATTTTTTCAAGAAAGTTAATTTTTTGTTTCAAATAAAAAAGTGACTGTTTGGAAAACCTACTACCTTTTTGCGCAAAATCAAACCATTCATCAATATATTTATTCTGATTTTACACGTGATTTTTGCATTTTTTTAAAAACCTACACAACTTTTTACCAAGAATTTCAATTATGACAGTCTCAATTTAAAATTGCTTAAGTTTGAATGTCTTCAATTCAAACTTGTTTATTAAGATCGAATATTTCAATCTGAAACTATTTAATTCTCAACGTTTCCAATCAAAAATAGTTTAATTTCGAACTCTTTCATTTTCAAATTATTAAGTTTTGGCCGGTTTAAACTTCAAAAAGTGAAAACATTAAGACTCAATTGTAAGTGATACCATTTTTAACGATTTAAACTAAAAAGCGTCTTCTGATATTTGAATTAAAAATTGTTTAATCATTAAGGCTTTAACTTTGAAATTTTACAATCTGAAATGATTGAAATTAAAGTCCAAAGAGTTTTACATACGCAGCAAGAAATGTGACTGCAAAATACATTTTGTTCAATAATTTTTTTCTATGATTTTTGTGAGAAGATTAAACGTTTATTGTAAATTTACACTGATTTCTGAAGGAATTTTCCCATAACTATATGAAATTTACAATAAACGTGTAATTTTCCCACAACAAATCATAGAACATAAAAATGCTAGTGATCTTTGTGCTGAATTTACATCACGTATCATGTTAATTTTACCCACAAAGATCGATGGAAATTCACAATATTGTGGGAAAATTACAGAACATTTTGGATTTTTTGTGCAATTTTACACCGTTTCTTATGTGAACTTTACAACTTTTTTGTAAACTTCCCACAAAAATCACTGGTATTTTCATGCACTATGATTTTTGTGAGAAAATGACATGAAACATTTTACAGTGTAGTTACATTTTTTAAATTCGAAATTCAAACTTATTCAAGTTCAAAAGTTTTCAATTTAAAATTGTCCAATTTTGAAAAATTGAATCTGAAAATAATTCAATTCGGAATGCTTTCAATTTGAAATTTAGGCTATCGGCTGAAAAAAGGGTACTATAGGGACTAAATCTTAAAAATAGGGTACTTCAGGGACCAATTTGACACAAGCTATCAAGTTCATGAAATTATTTTACAGACAAAATTTACCAATATTTAAAACTTAAATCTACGATTTTATTGATGAACTATTCAAATTCAATACGAAACTATGAATTCAATAAGAATATTTTTTTCATACAATAGTTAATGAGTACCTGATATTTGTTATCACAAGTGATGTTTATGTATTATTGTCGTTTGAAATATAATTTTCCTATTGAAACGTTGAAAAAATGACGGGAAATGCAGAAAGTTACAATTTAAATCGTGGCGAATTGTGCTTATTATATTTCGAAAAAGGAAATCAATGTGTGAAAAAGAAATTCACGATGATATTTTCAAGCCCAAGATTAATTTACCACGATTTTCATTGTAGCTTGCTGCATTTTTCGTTATTTTGTCAAACTTTGAATGGAAAAATGTTATTTAAAACGACAAAAACCAATAAACATCTCAGCTGCTAATAAATACCATGTACTTTATTAACTATTGTATGAAAAAGAAATTCTTTTGAATTTGAAAGCTCATAAATAGAATCGTAAATTTAAGTTTCAAATATTGGTAAATTTTATCTGAAAAATGATTTCATGAATTTAATACCGTGTATCAAAATTTTTTAGTTTTAGTTCAAGTTTGTCTACTAAAATTAAGAATAATGAGAATATAAAAAAATTCAGTCAGAAAATAAATTCTCCGTCATTTCTCGGTTAAAAAGAACTAAGAATCTATAGATTCTTAGTTTTTTGAATTCATTAATTGCAAATCTATTCACTTCATCCTGCATCCATTTTCCCCTAGATGATAAAGTCCACTTCTGATTCACAATTTCCTGTTGCAGAGATACTCTCAAAAAAGCAAGAATCAACAATAAAAAAAAAAAGAAATTTTTTTATACACACCCAGAAGTCAGCAGTCTCATCATCCCTTTGGACGAGTTCCTCAAAGGGGATGCAACAGTTCGCCACAAAATCATCTGGAGGCAGGGCAGCGTTGTGGAAGACGGTGAGGTTCAGCATTACAGCATCCTGCACGTCGTGGGTAAAGCTCTCATTCCAAACAGGGTCAAACGTCTTTGGTTTCGTAGATGAGCGATCCAGTGGATTCTCATCAACATCCATCGATACATAAGGATCCAGGATCGGCGACTCATCTTGCCAGAATTTTCGCTGCTTGTCGGTCGCCCTGAGCCCTGAGGCCTCACATATTTCCACCTTTATCTTCCCCGTGAACATCGTGGACTGTATTTACAGATATGAGGTGACAAAGGCAAAATGGGAGAGAGTGAGTCGTCACGGGGCTGTCATCCGGCTGTCAACGATAATAGTCCAAATGTTAGTTACATGTAGGTGGTAATAACTTAGGAATTCATTCCTTTAACTACGAAATTCTTGGAAATTAAAAAAACCAAGAATCCAACGGCCAAATTTGGACAACAAACTTTTAAATGTCTCCATTCAATTTAAAAAGAAAATAAATAAAAAAAAAGCAAAATAAAAGAAGGCAACCAGGATGTTCTCCCCATGAGAAATCTTTTTGAGTCTTCAGTCAGACCTCATGGGGAGAACATCCTGGTTTCCTCATGGGTTTTGAGTGGTTGAAAAATTTGGTTTTATTGTCCTGAAAAGGGTGTTGAACGAGCACCGAAACGTTGTTAGATTTTTGCACATGTTTTTTTGTGTAATTTAAAAAAAAAAAATAAAACAGAGGAGAGAAAAAAAGAAGGAAGGGAACTTGGAGGTTGCCTTCTTTATCTTTCCTATGTTTTATTTTATTTTTTAAAATTTGAATGGAGACATTCAAGAGCGTATTGTCCAAATTTGGTCATTGGATGTTAAAGAAGAATTTAAATTTTGATTTATTCTGGATCTAATCTTTAAATTTTCATTCCTTCATTTAATTTTGCTTAAACTCTTTTATTTGGGCCCACTATACTTATTTTTCAAATGTTAACCTTGGAATTAATAATTTGAAATAAAGTGTTCAAAAATTGAGGATTTTAGTGTTAAAATTTATAAATACACAATTTTAAATCGAAAAATTAAATATTCCGAATCGCAGGACTTGAAATAAAAATGATAAAAATTGCCTAAGTTCAAATTGAAAAGGATTATGACAAGAATAATTTCAAATTGGAATAAAACCTTCAAATTTTTCTATTCGGGAGTGATTTTAATTGCTTCGAGTGAACATATACATATGTCCACTGATGCGAACAAATATTTTCATTTTAGCCATTCTGTCTTTGTTTCGAAAAATATAATGAAATTAGTTTGTCGGTTTATAAAATAGTTTTTTAAATTTATGTAACATTTTTTCGGATTAAGCCTTTTAATTATAAACATCCCCGATAGAAAAATAGAATTTTGTAAACTATAAAACATGTTTTGAAAATTGTGAATAGTAATGCATTCGTGCAATCTTCAAATTGACCAATTTTTAACTAATGGCGTCGAAAACTGAATATCTAAAATTGGACAGTCTTAAACTTCAATATAAAATTGTTCAAATATTAAGACTTTCATGTTGGAATTTTACAGCTCTGAAAGATTTAAATATTTAACGTTTCTAATTTAAATTAAAAAATTTAATAATTTTAAATTTTAAACAATTCAAACTTCAAACCAATGATTTAAATTCTTAATGATCCAACTCAGAATAATCCAAATCTAAAATTTTAATTCTGAGCGATTTCAATTTAAAAGCTTTCACATAATTATTGAGGCTTTCATTTTGAAATTGTACGATTTCAAAGATTAAAACTTCAAGCTCTTTCAATTTGAAATTATTCGATTTTTGAAGGCTTCAAACTTAAAATTTATCTATTAATAAGGCATTCAATTTTAAAGTACATGATATTCACTGATTTAAATTTTAAATTGACCAACTTAAAATAATTTGTGATTTAATTTAAAAATTGGTTAACTTTTAAGAATTCTAATTTGAAATAAAATTGGAAAATCTTGAAAGATTCACATTGAGACAACTTAGAATTGTTAAATTTCAAACAGTTTTATTTGAAAATTGCCTTACTTACGAAGTTTTAATCCTACATTATTAAATTATTAATATTTTAAATTTCAAATTGCTTACTCTTACTCTACTTTCAACACATTTAGTTCAAAATTGTTCAACTTAAAACCAGTATTTTAAAGGCTTTAAAGTCATCAAACCTTAAAATCATTCAACTACTAAGGCTTCATATTTGAATTTATCAAATTTTTACACCATTTAAATTTTAAGCCAAATGATTTTCATCGCAATGATCTAAACTCATTCTATTTTCGCAACGCATTCAATTAAAAATTGTTCAAGTTAAAACTTGTATTTTGAAGGCTTCAAAGTCATCAAACATTAAAATTATTCAACTAGTAAGGCTTCACATTTGAATTTGTCCAATTTTTAACGATTTAAAATTAAAGCCAAATAATATTCATCGCACTGACCTAAACTCATTTAATTTTCGAAACGCATTCAATTGAAAATTGTTCAACTTAAAACTCGTATGCACTTTGAAGGCTTTAAAGTCATCAAACATTAAAATTATTCACTTACTAAGGCTTCACATTTGAAATAGTTCTATTTTGAACGATTTAAATTTAACGCCAAATAATTTTCATTGCATTGATCTAATGTACCTGAAGTTCAGAACGTTCAAATGAACGAAATATTTTTTCATAATTCTATTTTATCCATAAATATTGTTCCAACTACAATTATGTAAAAGTAATACATAATGAGTTTCTTTTGATACTCTATTATTTTCAATGTAAATAAACAAAAATTTTAGCACTATTTCTAGTTTACAAAGTCATCAGTAAAAAATTTCGTTCATTTGAACGTTCAGAACTTCAAGCACACTTGATCTAAAATCATTCAATTTTCAACACATTCAATTCAAAATTTTTCAGCTTAAAACTTGTATGCTCTTTGAAGGCTTTAAAGTCACCAAACATTAAAATTACTCAACTACTAAGGCCTCATATTTGAATTTGTCTTATTTTTAACGATTTAAATTTAATGGCAAATAATTTTTATCGCACTGATCTAAAATCATTCAATTTTCAATGCATTTAATTCAAAATTGTTCAGCTTAAAACTTCTATTTTGATGGGTTTAAAGTCACCATACATTAAAATTATTCAACTATTAAGGCTTCACAATTGAATTCGTAAAATCTTTAACGATTTACATTGAAAGCCAAATGACTTTCATCTCATTGATCCAAACTCATTCAATTTTCGCAATGCATTCAATTCAAAATTGTCCAACTTAAAACTTGTATTTTGAAGGGTTTAGAGTCATCAAACATTAAAATTATTCAACTACCAAGGCTTCACATTTGAATGTGTCCAATTTTTAACAATTTAAATTCAATGGCAAATAATTATCACCGCATTGATCTAAAATCACTTAATTTTCAACGCATTCAATTAAAAAATGTTTAACTTAAAACTTGTATTTTGAAGGTTTTAAAGTCTTCAAACCTTAAAATTTTTCAACTACTAACTAAGGCTTCACATTTGAATTTGTCCAATTTTTAATATTTGATTTCAAAATTATTTAATTTAAACTTTTTCAACTATTAAGGCTTCCAAAATAAAATTGTACAATTTTTAACGATCAAAATGTAAAATCATACAATTACCGATGTTTCAAATTAAAGTTGTCAAATTTCAAGAGCATTGAAATATCTGACGATATTTAATCACAGAAAACTATCATTTCTATTGCTTAAATTTGAAATTGAAAAATGCGAAATTATTTGCATTTGCAATAAATATCGGAAAAGTAAAAACAAAGTAGAAGAATGAAGAGAACGAATAGACCAAATTCTTTAAAAAAAGATCAAATATACAAAAGTCTTTCAGAATATGTCCAAAGTGACTTTTCCATGACTACTCTGAGCATTGGACACCCTGGTTTAAACCAAAAAGAAAAAGGATTCCTAAGTTATTTCCATCTGAACCTCTATCCCTTACCTGATGACTGGACTGTAAGGCTAGTGTCGTCCTGGTTCAAACTTGTAAACTTCAGTCGTACTTGGTCAGAAACGAAGGTTGCTTTTGAAACTAAGGGCGATTTTGACGATCGTGGTTCCCTGGAGCATCGAAGCCGTGATCCGTCAGTCTTCACGGGAGCCAAGGTTCCTGGTGACTTTCGCGAGCGTCGTCTCGGTTGGCTCCCTCACCGCCGCCGTCGAGAAGGTCGTTATAAACACCTCGACCCGCACCTCGCGTTTACACATAACAGAGGCGGAAACGGAAGCTAGAGTAGGGCAGGAGGTTCCTCCAAGGCGAAATCGAGAAGCAGCAGGGCGAGCAAACAGGTATAGAAGCTGGATGTCTAGGTCCTGGCGAGCTGGAAAACCGTTTTGGAACTGTCCTGACAGCCATAGGTCGGCTTCACGAAGCACACGCGAAATCCCGTCGGGCACGGTCTGATGTCGCCTTTCACTAGGTCTATGCGACGACTCCTTTCCTTTTCTTGATTCTCAACCCAATCGCTCGCTCGATTGGTCGCTCTGAATCTCTGATCCGTCACGACAGAGGCTACTCCGCGCATACGTACCAGGTCGAGGCTAGGCTTCGGGACCAATTCGGAGAAGCTCGAGGATCTTCGTAGGCAACCTACGGGCCGGTGAGCAAAAGTGGCTACGAAAACTTGCTGCTAGAAAAGCGCCGAAGGAACTCCACGAATTGGAAAGCGCCTGGGGAACACATTTGGTTCCCACCCTTATTTTTGGCATAGGCTTAGAGCTTACGAGCTTTCCAGGCGCTGCCAACCCTGAGATAATTGGGAGAATTGACACCGTGTACCTTTCTTGAGGTGATGTCGCAGAAGGTGGAATTTGCTGAATAAATCAACTGTGAAAATTGTCTGAACATTGAGCATTCTTGCATAAATTATCTTGAATTTTAAGAAACGGATTATTCATGTTGTTAGATCACAGAATTGTGCCAGACCCTGGACTGGCGGAGTTTGCGCAGTAGTAATTCCTGTGTATTTTTAGGTTATATTAAGCAATTCGTGTCTTCTGCGCAGCCAAAAGATGCGCCGCTGGTCCGCAGTCCGGCAGCACTAATCGTTCAGTTAATGCGCGCTCAAACTCCTTTTGGCCTTCGGGCAGGGTCGCCAACTGTGGTTTATTTAAATTTAAACAATCTGGAATACCAGTGAGACGTTCCTCTTATTTTCTGTCTTTCATCTGAAACAATGAAACTAAATTTTAGCTTAGCATCGTTATATTAATTATCCATCATTAAAGATCATTATTAATATAACTAGCAAAAATAGCGCGCTTATAACATGTTTCTTATTTTAATTGCCTAATTATAAAAGTAAAAAATACACTTAAGTTTAAAGTATGTACTATAAAATATAATAAATAGTAGTTAGTTAGTTTTACAGGCGGGCGGGAAGCCCCACTAGGGCTCCCCTGACGCTCAAGCTATAAAGCCTATTGTGCCACGCTCTTAACTCTTCGCTCTCAGTAGTTGACCCCACACCTCTTAGTGATAAATATTAAAATAGACTTACATCGCTCTACATCGCTTACATCAATAAAATAGGTGTATATTGGCCTTCATGCAATTTTAATTTTAATCGGCAACTTATTTAATTTCAAATGTAAATCATCAAAATTTTCAATTTTAAAACTTAAGACTTGCATAATTTTCAATTGTGAAGTTTAAAATTAAAAACCATTCAATTTTGAAGATTTACAATTCAAACTTCTACAAATTTGAAGAATGAGAATTGGAATTATAGAATTCAAAATTGTTCAATTTTCAAGATTTATATTTTAAAGCAATGTAAATTCGAAAGTTTTTTTAATAGTTCAAATTTGAATATTCACAATTGAAAATTTTCATAATTTGCAAATTACAATGCTTCATTTTTTAAGATTGACAAATGAAGAATCATTAATTTGGAATGTTTACATTTCAAAATGATGTAATTTTGCACCTTCCCGGTGAGAAGGCTTGCATTAAAAGGTATTAAAGATTTTAAATCCCTGAGAATGCCTTTTTTGTCCTCCGTTTTCAATCCTCATTAGGCAGTGAAAATTATAAGATTCCAATTCCTTTCAAAGCCGATCGGAGCTATCTCATTTAACCTCAAATAAATTAAAACCACAATTTTTGTTTCACGCATTAGAATGCGCTCCAAGAGCATGAAATTTGCAACATCTAGTAGGATTGTACATAACAATACATGTTTTTATCGTAAAATATTCGATTTATTCAAATATTATCAATTACAAAAATATAAAATCATGATGAAAAATTCAAAAATTGTTTTTCACCGCAGCTATTTGTGTGGAAATTAATCCTGACAAGGTAAGATGACCAATACTGTGTTTTAAAAAGCTTTTTACCTCATTATTATTCGAAAAACAGTAAATAAAAGTAGCGAAATTTGCTAAATTAAAAGGGATTAAAAATGTTCTATTTCACTGTTGCTATGTGGTATCCAAGAGTATTCAGAAAAATATTGTCGCCGCTGGGTACAGAAAAAGATTCAACTTAAGAGATAACCTTCAGTGCTATAGAGATTCGAACGCGAGGACAAAAAGGGGATCCAAAAGAATTCATTATTTTTCATGTTACCATTGGATGCAGGAAATTTTCCAATACCTTTTAATGCAAGCCTTCTTACCGGGTTATTTGGAATAGGTAGTTCAATTTTGTAGATTCATAATGAAAAATTCTTCAATTCTGAATAATTACAATTGAAGACTATGCAATATTTAATCTGTAAAATAGAAAATGATGCAATTTTTAATGATTTTTTAAAAATAGTTTCATTTTGAAGATTTAAAACTGAAAATTATTGAATTTTGGAAAATTAACGATTCATTAATTTAAAATGTTTATAGTTTGAAACTATCTAGTTTTCAATTCCTTTTTTTGTACAGTTCAATTTTAAACAATTAAAATTGAGAAGTTATCAGGTTTGAAGATTTAAAATTGAAATTTATTTAATTTTATAGATTTGCGATTTAAAATTTATCACTTTTTAGGATTGACAATTCGAGGTTCATTCATTTGGAATGTTTGTAGTTTAAAATGATACAACTTTAACTGATTTTTTTGGAATAGTTCAATTTTTAAAGTTTAAAATTGAAAATTATTTAATTTTAAAGATTTGAAATTAAAAATTATTTATTTTTGAGGATTGAAAATTAAAATTAATTCAATTTTACACATTTGCAATTGAAAATTCTTCAATTCTTAAGATTTACAATTAAAGCTTCATTAATTTGGAAATTTTATAGTTTGAAATGATGTTATTCTGAATTCCTTTTTGGAATAGTTCATTTCTGAAGATTTAAAATTGAAAATTAATCAATTCTAAAGTGTTAAATTTAAATTTATTCAATTGTATAGATTAGCAATTTAAAATTCATCAATTTTTAGGATTTAGAATTGGAGGTTCATTCATTTGGAATGTTTGTAGTTTAAAATGATACAATTTTAACTGATTTTTTTGAAATAGTTCAATTTTGAAAGTTGAAAGTTGTAAATCATTTTATTTTGAAGATATAAATTTGAAAATTATTCAATTTTGAAGATTTACAATCAAAATTAATTCAATTTATACATTTGCAATTGAAAATTCTTCAATTTTTAAGATTTGCGATCAAAGCTTCATTAATTTGGAATGTTTATAGTTTGAAATGATGTTATTTTGAATTCCTTTTTTGGAATAGTTCAATTCTGAAGATTTAAAATTGAAAATTAATGAATTTTGAAGATGTAAAATTTAAATTTCTTCAATTTTGAATATTTGCAATTCAAGACTCTTTAATTTTTAATTTTAAAATAGAAAGTGATGAAATTATGATTGTTTTTTAAAAATAATTTAATCTTAAAGATTTAAAATTGACAATGACTCAATTTTGAAAATGTAAAATTGAAATAAAATTCTTCAATTTTTACGATTCACAAGTAAAGGTTTATTCATTTGGAATGTTTATCGTTAAAAATGATGCAATTTGGAACATTTTATGGAATATGTAGTACAATGGTAAATTCTACAATTTTGAATATTGGCAATTGAAGGCTCTTCAATATTTAATGTGTAAAATAGAAAATCATGCATTTTTGAATGTTTTTTTTTGTAATAGCTCAATTTTGAAGATAGAAAATTGAAATTTATTTAATTTTATAGATTTGCCATTCAAAATTCTGTCAATATTTAATGTGTAGAATATAAAATAATGCAATTTTGAATGTTTCTTTTTTATCTGAATAGTTTAATGTTGATGATTTAAAATTGAAAATTATTCAATTTTGAAAATGCAATATTAAAATATATTCATTTTTATAGTTTTTAAATTTAAAGTTCATTTTATTAATTTATTAACATTTTCAATTGAAGATTCATAAATTTGGAATGTTTACAGTGTAAAATGATGCAAGTGTGAACGTTTTTTCTGGAATATGAAGTACAATGGAAAATTCTTTAATTATAAATATTTTAAATTAAAGACTTTTCAATATTTAATGTGTAAAATGGAAAAAGATGCAATTTTTAATGTTTTTTTATTCTTAATATTTTAAATTTGAAGTTTTACAGTCGAAATTTATTCGAATTTTAAGATTTAAAATTGATTTTTATGAAATTTTTTAGATTTGCAATTCAAAATTCTTCAAATTTTGAGACTGACAATTATAAAATTTATTAATTCAGAATGTTTATAGTCTAAAATTATGTATTTACAAATGATTTTTTTTAGAAAAGTTCAATTTTGAAGGTTTAAAATTGAAAATTATTCGGTTTTGAAGATTTAAAATTCAAAATTATCCAATTTTATAAATTTGTTGGAAATGTAACAAGTTACTTTTTTTACGAAGTGAATGCAGCTGTAATTAGTAGATTATTTTAAAAACTTCCCCAAGACTGCATCTAACTTTAAATGATCCTAAAGAGACAAAAAACACTCGAAGAGTGAGCGAAAACATGGAAGCTTCAATGTGGACAAAGTGAATGAATGAATTTGAAGATTATTATTTTGAATATTGTTTTTGTCAGATTTCGAAAGCAAGAAAAGAAAAAAATTTAGATTGAATTTGTAGATTGTAACATGTCTTTTTTGCTTTTACGTTCTCTTCTATTTCTATTTTTATTTTCCTTCCTAATTCCTCCATGATCTATAAAACGACTATTAAAAATACTTTATGAACTTTAAAATTTAGAAGATCAACATTTGAAGTTCTGTAAAATTACGTTATTAAAAATCAAGAAAATATTAAATACAAATTTAGCTATAAAATTGGATAGAATACATTATACTTCATTTATTTTAATTTTTCAAAGAGGATCTGAATTGAAATTTGACGCTTCAAATACAATCAATAAAACTCTGTTGGTAAAGAAGTACTAAAAGCGTAGATTTTGTTCAAAGAGAATGAAGCGAAGAAGCAACAAAACACAACAAAAATAAATATGGCGAAACTCACGAGAACGGTTTGGGGAATTTCTTCGAATTTTGCCTCGAATCAATACTTTTCAAGATTATTAACGTGAGTAGACAATCACTAATCAATTCTATATCTTTCATCAAGTTTATTACCACTTTTCATAGCTTGACAATACTTGTAAAATAAAATAATTAAGATTGTTCATGAATCGCAGAGCGGTAAGGCCATATGCGAATGACAAATGCTACTAATACATTAAAAATGTTTATTAAGAATAAAAGAACTTTGAATTAAATTATGAATTGTGAGAAACTGATTCATAAATGCCATAAATGTTTCGTATAACCTCAAATATTCATGTCTCTTAAGGTGCTTCTAAGATTATTTTTCATATTTTATTTTAGCAACAATCATTATTGATCTGTGCCTGTAATCGCTGTTATCAGTAACCAAAAAAAATTATTCATTTTTATAAAATACGATTTAATAGTTAATATTATAGATATATAGAAGGATCAGTTTGTTTGAATTTCAAGGTTATGTTTCATAGATGAAAAAATTTCTTTTTTATTACCATTATTTGTTAGCGTAAAAGAAATATGGATAAAAATTTGATTCTCGTGGGAATTAAAAAAATTATAATTCGGTAAAAAAGGATAAAAAAAAACAGGTATTTAAGAAAAAATGAATATGACATCAACAAAATATTTTATCTTTAAGACTTCCAATTTATCAGCCTGCGAATACTCAAAAGGTAGACTTGAAAAAAAAAAAATTTTAATTGAAAATCTCAATTTAGAAACATTCATTATTGAAAAAAAACTCTTATGACATGAACCAAATCTAACATTTTAAAGACTTCCAATTTATCAATCTGCAATCCTCAATAGGACTGAAACTTCAAAAAAAAAAAATAATAATAATAATTTAAAGATTTAGAATTAAAGATCCTAATCTGAAAACATTATATATTTTTAAAAAACTCTGATGACATCAGGCAAATCTTAGAGTTTAAAGACTTTCAATTTGTCAATCTGCATTTACATTTTAAAAGCTTCCAATTTATCAATTTGGAAATACTTGAAGGACTCAAGCTGAAAAAAAAATTTTTTAATCAAAAATCTTAATTTAAAACATTCAATATATTTTAAATAACTCTTATCACATCAACCGAATCTTACACTTCAAAGACTTTCAATTTGACAACCTATTAAAATACTCACTAATTAATTTAAATACTCAAAAAGATTTAAGCTAAAAAAAATTTTTAATTAAAAATCTGAATTTAAAAACATTCAATATTTGAAAAAAGACTCTGTTGACATCAACTAAATCTTACAGTTTAATGACTTTCAATTTATCAACCTGCATTCACACAAAAAGACTCAAACATAAAAAAAAATATTTTAAAGATTCATTAAAATTCAGTTTGAAAACATTCAATATTTAAAAAAATCTCTTATGACATCAGGCAATTCTTATATTTATTAACCTGCAAATACTTGAGAAGACTCAAACTTAAAAGAAAAATATATTTTAAATTAAAAATCCTAATTTAAAAGCATTCAATATTTATAAAAAACTCTAATCCCTAATAGCACGGAACGTTCCAGGAACTAGCCGCTGGGACTTTCGGAA
>JAUMHM010000087.1:7566955-7587291 GCA_032362435.1 Melikaiella ostensackeni | reverse complement strand
ACTGCCAACGGGAGAAAACGCGAGTTTGAGCGGAGCGAAAACTCGCGTTTTCGCTTCGGCGGCAAACAAAATATTTTAAATAAAAAAATTTAATTTAAAAACATTCAATATTATAAAAGAACTCTGATAACTAATTAAAAGTTCAAGATTTACTTCCAGACCTCCATGGATAAATTCACCCTTGCCAGTGCTTCGTAGTTCATCAGCCAAAGCTGCCGCAAACCCATCTGAAGATGCTCTTATTATCAGCGATAGTTGCGTGAAACGCCTAAAAGAAATATCTGAAAATGAAGGATTTTTGAGGGTGATAGTTGAGGGTGGAGGCTGCTCTGGATTTCAATACAAATTCGACCTGGATTCAAACATTCATGATGACGACAAGTAATTATAAAAATATTCCATAATTTAGAATTTTCTTTACATTCTTGAAATTGTACCAAACTCATTGCGCTAATTATTCCTCAGAGTCTTTCAAAAAGATGGAGCCAAGGTTGTCATAGACGAAACTTCTCTAGAATACGTGAAAGGATCGACGATAGAATATCACAAAGAATTAATCCGTTCAGCCTTCAGAATAACGAATAATCCATTAGCAGAACAAGGATGTAGCTGCGGTGCTAGTTTTGCGATCAAGGTGGACT
The DNA here is from genome assembly GCA_032362435.1 of Melikaiella ostensackeni. NCBI lineage: Eukaryota > Metazoa > Arthropoda > Insecta > Hymenoptera > Cynipidae > Melikaiella > Melikaiella ostensackeni. The sequence goes on along the minus strand of JAUMHM010000087.1, from coordinate 7,586,650 downwards.
GATTTACGAAACTAGCCTCCTATCTCTTAATAATTGATGATCGAAAGCTATTTTTAAATATATTCTGTTAGACAGGCAAAAATTAGGTAGAATAAATTTGAAATAATTCTTAATTACATAGATATATGTAATAATTATATCTCATTTACTCTTCAAAAATTTGTATTACTATTTTTAATCGAAACGAGCAATTGCGTCACGCGTTATCTGGAAAATTGTTGATGTTGCTTATTCCATTGCAATAACGAGTAAATGTTTTCTGGTACCAAAAGACACTTTACTAATGTACAAAGTACTTATTTTTAAAACATTTTGCAAACCCTTTCATAACCAGTTTTCTATAATTTTAATGAATCTACCTTTCCTTGTTGCAATATTTTTCTGGGCTGAAGCAAAAGGTTACTTTCAGTTATTTACCTTATTTACCTTGAATGAAGAATTGAATTTTTGTTAGTGAGAAAAAGCGTATTATAAGAAAACAATATTACAAAAGGGTTAACGTTTAGAGACCTATTTAATATTTTATAAATAAAAACATCGAACTCGAAAGACCGCAACTACAATTGTAAAGATGGGCAGAGTCGAATTTTTTGTTAGTCACCCTTCAGTGTTTTTAATATGTACATAAAACTTAGTTAGTTAGCGAGAACTGTTATATCACGGAATGTGTCGAACGGTCGATTAAATCAACACTAGTGTTTATCTTCACTTTCCTCTTTTGCTGTTCTGAAATAATAAAAAACAAAATACATGAGTGAATCCTCGTAAAAAGTTGTTCCTTTTCTCCACTGATTATTAATTCTTGTTCATACTTTGTTCGAGAGCTCAAATTTCAATTGCTGAATCTCTTCGGTTTGGTGAATCAACTTCTCGTTCATGTTGGCAAGATGTTCACTCATAGTGCTAAGCTGGGCCTTGTAATTTCCTTCCTGAATTTCCTTATCCTCCTGTAATCTATTCCAGCTAGAAAGAATTTCTTTCAGTTCTGCTTCACATTTTTCTCTCTTTGCTTCACTTGTGTCCAAATGGACGTTCATTACCTCGTTCTGCAAAAATATATTTTTAGTTTGATGGGAAGAGAATTTAAAATTGTTTATATATTTTTTTATTATAAAAAAAATGGTAGGTCTCGGACTCATTTGAGAAACTCAAAATGTTGTCAATAGTAGCATAAATTTTGAAAAGTATTAGGAAAATATTTTCATAGAATTTTTCAAATATTACATCAAGGAGTTAACGATTTTTGTAATTTGGCATATAATATACATCTCCCATAAAATCGCGTAAAACATTTTCGAATCTTTGAAAGTACCCTAAAAGCTTTTAAATCCGTTGCAATCCTTTAAGGACATCTAAAATTTGTTGAGATCCTCTAAAAATTCCTGGAAAACTCGTCAAGCTTTTTAAATCCCTTAAAATCTGTAGAAATCCCTTGAATTCTTATAATTTATTTTGAAATACTATGAATCCCTTAAATCTGCTGAAATCACTTAAAATCTCTGAAATCCCTAGAAGTCCCTTACATTTTATTTATTCCCTTAGTGATCCCACAAAAATCGAGTAAAATCCCGTGAAACATCTTGAAATCTGTATGTAATATTTTTAAAAAATTATGAAATTCTGTAAAATCCTCTTGAATCCCAGAAAATTTTAATTTCTTTTGAAATCCTGTGAGTTCCTCAAATATTGTAAAATTCCTTGAGATCTTCGAAATCTTTTAAATCTTCTGAAATCACTTAAAAATATTTGTAATCTTATAGAATCTTTTAATTTCTTTTGAAACCCTATGAATCCCTCAGATATTGTAAAATTTCTTGAAATCTTCGAGATCTTTTAAATCATCTGCTTTCATTTGAAATTCCTTAGTAATTTTAAAATCTCTTGAAATTTTCTATAACCTTAGGAAATTCTTTGAAATCTCATGAAATTCCTCGAAATCTTTTAAAAAAACTGCATTATTCTTAAAAAATTTTAACATCCCTAGAAATCCCGTAAAACATTTTGAATTCTTTAATATCTCTTAAAATTCCTTTAAAAATGTTTCAATCTTTGAAATCCCTAGAAGTCCCTTAAAATTTCATTACATTTCATTTATTTTCTGAAGTTCTCTAGAAATTCTTTGAAATTCCCTAAAATCCCTAGAAATTTTTTGATACCCTTTTAAAAACCCTTGAAACTTTTCAAATCTTGAAGTGTTAAAAATCTTGAAATTTCTTGGAATCTTGTAAAATACTTTAAAATCTTTTAAATCCTTCAAAATTCGTTGCAATTTTTTCAACTTTTAAAGTCCTTGGAGATCCTATAGAATCACGTAGGTCTGGTAAAATCACTACAAATCTCTTAAAATACTTTGAAATCCCGTAAATTGTCTTAAATTTTGTAATATCTCATAGAATTTATTCAAAAATTTTGAAATCAGATGAAGTCAGATGAAACTTCTCAAAGTTTTGAAATATGTTCAAAGTCAAAGTGAAAAAATAATTGCATTATCGAGAAATTTGAGAAAATAGTAGCATTAGTGTCATTTTTTTCAAAATAGTAGCAAAATAGTTGCATCGTTAAACAAAAGCGTCAATAGTGGCTTGGGTCCGAGGCCTGAACCAACTCTATCCGAGACTGAAATAAACAAACAACTTACATTGGCTGCTATGGCTAAGATTTTAACATGACAAAGATGCTTTTCGGTGACTAGTTTGTCGATTTCTCGTAAAAAGTAATCTCTAATTTTCGCTTCACGAGCCTCGACTTCCTCGCCAATCGAAAAGGGTGCCGTTAGTCTCCCAATCTGCGAAATATTCAAAAATCATTACCAGAACCAACAAATATAATATAAAACAAAATGATTACCATATTGCTAATCACGACAGGTTCTGCCAAATGATTTTCAGCCATGTGTGTCCCTATACTTTCCTTCTGCACAATTTCGTCGTATTTGAGTTTTAGAATATTGTACTGGGCCTTCCAGTGACTTAATTCCTTTTCAAGTTCACAAGGTTTCGTATAATCAAATTCTTCGCTGTTTTCTTCATGGGCAGCAGTCCAAGGTCTTCGAGGTCCCATCTCCAAAGTCGATTTTGAAGATCTTCGAGAGGCAGAAGGGGAAGAATAAGGAGAGTGATCATTCTGTCGATGATTCGGGATTCCCACTCTCAAATCGTAATCACATCCGTCACGTTTTCCTTCGCCACTCGACCAGGAAACAGTTTCTTCCTGTTTATGTTTCTCGCTTAACTTCCTTTGCAATTCATCCCTCTCTCTTTCAAGCTTGTCTATAACTTCCCGATAGTGGATATCTATTCCTAACTTAGACTTTTCACAGAGACTTAATTTATTTTCAAAGAACTTGATCTCTTCTCTTAAAACTTCGATTTCGTTATCCTTATCCCCTATTTGGGACAGTAATTGAGCATTTTCGATAATCTTCTTTTGGAATTCCTCATCCAAGATATGATTAGGAGGATGAGGGGGCTGAGTCTTGTTCTCGGAGGATTTAGTTCTATTCTTTTTCGGTTTGATCTGAGTCCTATCTAGTTCTTCCTGCAAAACAGTTATACGTTTTGTGAGTTGCTGATTTCGAAAGGAAAGACTGTCGAGTTCCTGCTCCGCTCGACGGAGTTCTACCTCCTTTTCTTTCACTTGTTCCCGAATGTCCGCATTTCGTGTTTGTTCGTCAATTACTGCTGTTTTTAAGATTTTTGCTTGCGCACGAATCTAAAAAAAGGAATTATTTAGTTAACTAATATTTCTAATGAAGGTTATTTTTGTTATTGAAGACTTTGAATAAACTTGGGATATCTTACAACAAAATATTTCGAGTATATTTTTTGAGCACTGGTAATTTTTGGTACACATTGATTTAATTTCTCAGCTCGGAATTAAATATTAAACTGCAAGCCTTTAAGAAGAAATTTTTTTAAACGAAGTGCTAAAGATTGAAAGATTTAGAAGATTTTAAATTATACAAGTCTCTAATTAGAAGTGATTACCACCCTATTGAAAAATCCTCGAAGAAATCCTCATGTTATTTTAGGACAGGATTTATACAAGCAAATCCACGGGGATTTTCAAATCGCTCGAAGAAATCCACAGGGATTTTCAGATTCCTCAGGGAACTCAGTGAATCAGTCGATTTATATTCGCGGATTTCCTAAAGGAATTTGAAAATCCTCAAAAATTTCGACGAGTAAACCGATTAGAGAAGTTATACCCCTCTCGATCTTCAATCTATTCGAAAAATTCTACGTGTTCCATTAGAAAATAAAAAATTCATTAAAAACGAATAAACTGTGCATTTTTAAGTTGCAGCAGTTCACAATGGGGCAGAATCCTCAAAATGCGGCCAAAAGTCCTATACTGATTAAAGTGTAACGAAAAGGCAGTTGTTTTTGAGGACGCTGATTCCGAATTCCATATTAAAAATGAAAAATTCAAAATTGCGGATGCACAGGGCTTCCACACAGTCACTTTTAGGCAATTTTTTTCTCAAATTATTTTTTAGTCACTTGATAAAGATAAAGTCACTACAGTCACTTTTTGAAATAAAAAGATCACTTTAGCCACTTTTCTTTCAATAAATTATAACAGAAAACCCAAAGTTTGACCACTACTGAATTCAGGCCAATACCTAGTAGGAATTTTCTTGAATTATCTTTTAAATTCTATTGACTTTATTTGAATTCTATTGAATTCCTTTGAATTCTTTGGAATTTGCTTGAAATATACTGAATTCAATGGATTCTTTTTGGATTTTAATTTTTTTTTTTCACTCTGAAGACTTTTAAATTCACCTTGAATTCTTGTGAATTTTATAAGACTTCTGTTCACTCCCAATTATCTGAATGCAATGGAATTTTTTTGAATTTAAACATTTTTTTTTTGCATTCACTTGAATTATTTTAAATTCACCTAGAATTCTTTTACATTCATATTGAATTCGTATGAATTTAAGCGGATTTTCTTCAATTCCCTTAAATTTTTCTATTGAATTCCTTTTAATTCTTTGAAGTTGCTTGAAATCTACTGAATTCAATTGATCCTTTTTGGATTTTCATTTTTTTTTTAAATTCACACTGAACACTTTTAAATTCACCTTGAATTCTTGTGAATTTTATCAGATTTCTGTTCACTCCCAATTATCTGAATGCAATTGATTTTTTTTTTTGGATTTTAACATTAATTTTTGTATTCACTTGAATTATTTTCAATTCACCTTGAATTCTTTTATATTTATCTTGAATTCGTATGAATTTCATCGAATTTTCTTTAATTCCCTTTATTTGTTCTAAATTACCTCCAAATTTAATAAATTCAATGAATGTTTAAAATATTTTTCAACTGTCAATTTACTTAATTTTTTAAAAAATTCACTTGAAATTTTATGAATTTCCTCGAATTCTTCTTATTTTCCTTAAATTATTCAAAATTCACTCGAATTTTATTCAATGTATTGTTTTTTTCACTTGTTTATTTTTTTCTATTTAATTGAATTCGCCCTGGCTCAATTCACTCAAATTCTAATGAATTGCATCAAAGTCTCTTGAAATTCTTCTAAATTTACTCTCTCTTTACTGCAATCAATGGAATTTCTTGGATTTTTTTTTTCAATTCCTTAGAATTCTTTTCAATTTAACTTGAATTGTTTTGAATTCACTCTGTATTCTTATGAATTTATCCTGAATGCGTTAAAATGGACCTGGGATTCTGATATATTTCATCGAATTCTTTTGAATTCAAAACAACATCTGTCACATTATTCATGTACATTAGTCACTTTTTTCGAAAACTTTGTTAATACTCTCTAAATCTTCCTCATCGGTACTGCTCAAATACCATCAATAAATAATAAATAACATTCTCAATTCAACCACAGTAGGCGTATACGAAAAGAAAATTATTCATTAAATTAATCAAATATTTTGGAAGTTTAAAAATACATATTAAAAATTTCAAAGGTTAAATAATATAAAAATTGAAATCAGGAATGAATTTTAATACTGTAAATCTGGTGATTTACAGACCTCAGTCCCTATGAGATAAAAAATAAGGTATAAAGGGTACTTTTTTCACGCTCACATGGTACTTTTTTCTCGCTTCAAACGTACCCTTTTTTAACAAAAATGGGTTATGATGAGGGAGTTATTGAAGGCAGTAGGTTTTTCATTGATATAGGTAGTCATTTTTCTGTTTTTCTTTAAATTAATTTTCTAGCTAGCTTTGAAAAATCCTTTAGGCAGCTCACGATAAACAGCATAATTGGAAAATTATAATTTTTGAGTTTATCTATTCTTAATTCTTTCAGCTTTTCTTAATTTTTTTCTACTGTATTTCTAAGAGTAAAAAATTTTGTGATATTCAACAGATTTTTTAGACATGTAGGTAGAAAAGTCTCATTTTTAAATACGAGAAAATGACTTTGAGAAAAACGTTTTGTTGTTGTTCTTGTTTTTATTACTTAGGCATGTATATTTTTTCTAACGTATTCTAACAGCAAAACATTCCTCAAGTATTTAAAAGATTTTTCCAAACCGATTATTTGGAAAATCTGCTGCCTCTTTGTTTTTGTTTCCTTAAGAATTGGCAATTCTTCTCTAAGACATTTTTATCCACAGAAAGGTCTCAAAAAAACGGAAAAAAATCTCTAGTCATTTTGAAAGGAGTTTTCAAATTTTTTCTTAAAAACAGTGGTTTGTCAAATATGAAGTTATCTCTTATGGATCAATATACATATAAAAATCTGTCAAAATCTGAAGAGACTTTTCGAACTCAAAAAGTAAAAAATTGGGATACACGAAAATATAAAAATTATGATAATAAGCATTTTTTTATACACACTTTGCTAATGCGCAGAATCAAGACATTCATCAATACACGAGTCAATATATTTATACTGGTGATTTTACACGCAATTTTTGAATTAATTTTGAAAACTACAATAATTCTGTGTCCTTTTTATCAAGAATTTCAGTGTTGAGTTTCAATTTAAAATGGCTCAAATTTGAATGTATTCAATTTAAAGTTGCTTATTAAGGTCGAATATTTGAATCTAAAATTACTTAATTCTTAACATTTTTAATTCAAAACTGTTTTGACAGCTTCAAGCTTCAAATTACCAAAATATTAAAACCCAATTTAAAGTGGTACCAATTTTAACAATTTAAATTTGAAATTGTCTTTTGATATTTGAATTTAAAATTGTTTAAGCATGAATGCATTGACTTTGAAATAGTAAAATTTGAAACAATTTGAAATTAGACCAAACAACTTTAATTAGTTATATTTTTGAAATTTGCAATTCAAAATTATTCACGTTCAGAATCTTTCAATTTGAAATTGTCCAGAATGATTTGTCAGACTTGAGAGACAAACATGGGTCCTAAAGGGTCCTAAGGAATACTAAAGAGATTCCAAGATATTTATGACATCGAAGGAGTGCAAGGTTTTGACGGCTCGATTTTATAGAAAATTTAAAAAAATTAGGCTATTGACTTAAAATAGGGTAATATAGAGACCAAATCTTGAAAATAGGGTACTTTAGGGACTACAGCTGAATATAGGGTGTAATTCACATTAGCATCATACAAAATCTACAGTTTTGATATTAAAAATGTAATTTTTACTTATAAAATGCCTATTATTATAATGAAGGTTAGTGACAAGATTAGGTTATCTTTTTTGAATACTTATTGTTACTTATTACTTGAATCGTCTTTTGATATTTGAATTTAAAGTTGTTTAAGCATTAAGGCTCTAACTTTGAATTTGTACAATAGAATTTTCAGAATAACTTGAAATATCGCAAAAAACCACAAAACATTTTTTTAGGGTTTAAAATAGAGATCATAAGGACAATCATCACATTGTGTTACTTAACCATCTTTTTTCACCTATTTCGCCTATTTTGGAAATTTGTCACCTTTTTTTCAGTGGAAAAACAAAATGTTATTCAAAGTTGCAATTTACAATGCCTTGAAGTTCATTCGTGTGAGTTAAAATGAGCTGCAATTTTGATGAAACTAGGAGAGAGCCGGCAAATGACAGTGAATTTATTTTCTGATCGGGAATTTTTTTAATTTTCGCAGTCTTAGTATAACTTATTCAATCAGGACTCCAAGTGGGAAATCTTACCGCTTAAAACACTTCCAACTTTAAACTGTTAAATTTTAAAGACTAATTATTGTAAAATTATTTAATTTTGAAGGTTTGAATTTGACAATTTTGATTTTTTAAATCTCGTATTTTTTAATTGTTAAATTCAGAACGTTAAAAATGTGAAAATAATAAACTATTTTGAATGTTTATTGTTAAGCCAGATAGCGAGTCACTTTTACACTTTTGTTTGCTTTTTTAAAAATTTTTAGCCTCTTGTTCAGAATATGCTTCAAATTTAAAGGATTTCAAATTTAATGTTTTTAATTCGAAATATATGCAAAATTGTCAGATATAAAATTAAAATTTTTCAAAGCTATATACATATTTTAGAAATGAAGGCCTTAATAGTTAATGAATTTTTTATTCATAACATTCAAAATTCAATCATTTTAGCTCGAAACACGATAAATTAGATTATTTCAAAAGTCACAAGATTGTAGGACCTAAAAAAAAGTAAGGAAAACTTATGAATTTTGATAAATTGCTGGAAATTATGGAAAGTTTAGAAAATTTTTGGTTGGAAATGCGTAGAAAGGTTAGGACACGCGTGGAAACTTTTGACAATTTGTGGAAACTCATGGCAGGTTTTGGAAACTTATGGAAAGTTTTGGAAATGTATAAGAATTTTTGAAAATTCCTAGAAGTGCTTCGGAAAGTTTGAGGCTTTTGGAAATTTCTAGAAATTTATGGATATCTGTGAAAATGCTTGCAGCTTTTGGAAATCTAGGAAGCTTTTGGAGGGTGATGGAAATTTATGGAAGTTCCTAAGCCTGTCAATTTTCATTCAGGGTTGAGGATTCTTATCACATTTCTTAAGAAGTGAATGGTCTTTTCCATCTAAGAGGCCAAACCGCAGGAGACTGGTGCCCCCCTCAGTAAAAAACACAAACCGATCATAACTTCTTTGGTTTTCGATGTGTTTACATACTATCCTTTGAAGGGTTCTGGAACCGAAGGTGAGAACCGATTTTCGATTATTCGATTTCAAAAGAAAACGTCGATTCCGGGAATCGAAGAGTCGACGATACGAATCGATTCTTGGATTCCGATTCTATCGACTCCCCCCACCTCCCGTCATCATTAGAAAAGCCGCCGAAAATTCAAAATTCGATTCAAATTAATGAAATTTTATGAAATAAAATAAAATAAATTAAAGTAAATCAATGAAAATTAATAAAAGTTGATGAAAATGAATAAAAATTGATGAAAATTAATAAAAATTATTCAAAAGAGAATCGAAGACGACTCCGACACCAAGAATCGATTCTGCCACCGATTCCGGCAAAAAATCGATTCCTCCGAGGAATCGGGATCGATTCTGGGATCCCTAATCCTTTGAATGAACGAAGTTTGGTGAGACTGACGTTTTGAATGGGCACACCACCTTATGACGATTTAGCTGCTTAGTTTGGACATGATTTTACACTTATGGGAAAATTTCTCGCATCAAGTAGGTAGTTGAGGGTGCGCTTCAAATAATGAATAAAACAAATAATAATGCAGCCTCGGATAGAATTGAACCTTTTGTTGACGAAAGGCATGCCCTCGGAAAAGTTTCAGGCGATGAATGGAGACTGGGCGTTTGAAACGCTAGAGGTGTAAATGATTTCAAGGAAAAGGAATCGCGGGATACAATGCGCGTAAGGAAGCTAGATATCTTCTGTGTACCGCAAACAAAAAAGGCGGGATGTGAGATAAGGCTGATGGAAAATGGACTCGAATTTTTGTTAGGAGTAGATAATGAATCACAAGGTAGCCAAGGAGTTGCTCCTGTTATGAATGAAAGAGCAAAAGAGCATGTCAAAAAGTATGAATGTGTATCTCCTAGAATATTATGGGTTACAATGAAAGTGAGAATCAGAAGGCTATTTATTACAGCATACTACGCTCCAGTTGATAGTGACAGTAGGCATGTGAAAAGTACCTTCTGGGACTCGTTAAATGATATTATAGGTACTTGTGATCCTGCAGAAAGAATCATTTTACTCGGAGATATGAATGGCTGGGTTGGTGTGTGTAGAAGAAACATTGTTTGACAAGAGTGAAAGAACTTTGCTCAGATGGTGCGGTCATGTTGAGAGAATGGATGAAGGACGTTTAACAAAGCAAAAATATTTTGGTAGAGTGGTAGTGTACCCAAACGTGTCCGAAGAAAGAAGGGTTGGAATGTGTGAATGAGGCTTTAAAGGAAAGAGATATAAAGAGTCAATGAAACACAAGAGCTTGCACGAAAGGATGTACGGATTTAAAGGAAGCAAAAGATGTATGCAAGGATAGGGATGTATGGAGGACAATTGTTTATAAGAAGAAGAGTTACGCCGGAAATGGATGATATTGAATACTCATGAGCCCGCATTAAGAGATTTGGTTAGTGGATTAGTATAATGGCTGTGTGAAGCTCTTCACCTGAGGTGATTGCTAGAAAGATTGATCAGCGACCCGAGTCGAAGCGGTGTTGTGGAAAGAGTGTGTCGTTTGAATGAACAACACGTGATGACTTCTAGATTGATCTAAAATCTATACCTTCTCCCTTCTCCTACGCATCTCTTACTCAAACTTACCATATAAATCCCTTGATCCCCAGTAGTGCAATGAGGCTAGAACCGAACAAGTTAAGCTTACCCCGAAAGGGATTTGGCTTAATAGCATAATAACAATAATAACTATTACAAACAATGAAAATCGAAAAATTCCAGATCACAATTTTTAATACTGAACAATTTTAAATTAGGAACATTTGAAATTAAAGAAATGTGAATTTAAACGTTATTGTAGAATTTTCATTTGAAATTCTTTATAGTTGAATAATTTTAGATTGAAGATGTTGAAAATTTCATAATTTTACTTTGATACTTTATAAATTGCACAATTTTAAACTATATACTAGCAAGTGAAATTGAATAATTATGAATTGAATCCTTCAAAATTATATAATAAAATTTTATTTCAGATTGCAAGGAACAATTTTAAATACAAAGCGTTCAATTTCAAACAATTTTTGGATTAGAAAATTAAAAATGTTTTGCATTAAAATCTGTCTTGTTTGAAATTTAAATTGTTCAAAATTGTACAATTTACAACTGAAAGTCTTAGTACGTTAAATAATTAAATTGAAAGCGTTAATTATTGATTAGTTTTAGATCAAAAATTTATAAATGGGTACAATTTCCAATTGAAAGCCTTTAAAGTTATTTATAAGTAAGTCAATATCAAATTCAAAGTCTCAACAGTTGAACTGTTTTCTGTTTTTCAATGCATAAAATTTTGTGTGTAGGTTTCTTTTGACATTAAAAATTTGTTTAGAAGGGATGCCAAAAATTTTTTCAATTTTTTGTTGAGAAAAAATGATGGCAATTTTTTAAAATTGATTTTTTATTTTTAATTAACTTTTTGTAATTGATTAAGATATTTAACTCTTCTTTATTAATTATAGTGAGAGATTTCGCACTCTTTTGAAATTTTCAAAATGAACAAAATAGCGGCTATTTTTTTGAGTATCGTTTTTCACGATTTTTCAGTAATAATATCAATAGACATAAACATTTTCAACTTTCAGAAGTGTATTTTTGTAAAATTTTTGAAAATTATTACTTTTCAATAACGAGGAAAATTTTTTGCGAAATAACGAAAAGTGATATGATATTTTTGTAAAATTGATTAATTCTCATTTTTAAATGCTTAGTACTGAAATTATTTATTGATAAGCCTAAGAATATAAATTTCTCCATTTTTATTGCTTCCAACTCTTCGAAAATGTACAATTTTAAGTATTCCTCATTTGCAGGTTGTAAATATTTTGAAGAGGAAAACTTCGTTGCATAAACTTTTTTTATCTCGTGTATTTTTGGAAAAAAATGAGAATTTTTAAGTTTCAGAAAAATCGCAAATTTTTAATTTTGTAAATTTTTCGGCGTATTGTAAAAATTGTTGACACCCTTGCTAAAAACTTTTCTAATGCCAAAAGGAACCTCTACGCCAAATTTCATGCTTTTGTAACAATAAGAGAAAAATTTAAGTGTATCGCTTGGACTAAATCTAAAACTGTTAATTTGAGAAGAAAAATGAAAATTCTTAGTTTTTACGTTTTGAAAGCTATGAATTTTAAATTTTAAAGGATATCAATTTAATACTGTACAATTTTCAGTACTGCAAATGAAAAACTTTTCAATTTCAAACGTTCTAAATTTGAAAATGGTCCACTTTCAAGTCGTGAAATTGATTAATTTTCAATTTTAAATGCTTAATACTGAAAATATTTAAATTGGTAAGCCTAAGAATAAAAATGCCTCCATTTTTATAGCTTCCAAGTCTTTGTATATGTACAATTTTAAGTATCCTCATTTACAAGTTGTTTAATATCGAAGAGTTTGAATTGAAATTTATTCAATTATTTAAAGTTTTTGATTGAAAATTTTGTTGAACTTCAAACTTTTATTCAAGCTGAAAAGCACGCTTTCAATTTTAATACCATCAGTATATTTTTATAAATCATATTATTTTAAAAGATAATAAAAATATACGGCACATTGATTAGTGATAATTTAGGACAAAAATGTTCAGAAAAAGTTCATAAACTTTAATAAATCGCAAAAATCTCATTTCACTACTCAGGGGATGGTTTTTGAGAGTGAATGAATAATAGTTATAGAAGGGAAAAAATTATAGTTATTGTTTATACGCATTCTTTGAACTGTTTTCAATCGAGAATTAAAATTTTTATTTAACTCTAATTCTAAATTTGTTCGCATCTTATTTTCACATTCTTAAAAGCAACTTTTCACAACGTTAATTAAATGAGAAACTTCAAGGGCTATGAGGGCTGATATTATTCTTCAAGCTTCCAGGTCTACAAATAATAATTATTTAATTTCGGAGGCTTTCACTTTGAAAGTACATATACAATCTCAATACATTCACATTTGTATAGTGTCTAATTTCGAAGGCTTCTAATTTGAATCGACATTGAAATTTGAAGGCTTTAATTCAAAATTGTTTAATTACAAACTCTTTCCGTTTAAAACGTTTTAAACTGGAAATTGCACCACTTTTGGCTTTCGAGAAAAATAGTTAAGATGAGCAAAATTAATTACTCAGACTTTTAGTTCGAAATATTGAAAGCCTGCAATATTGTACTAATGTAAATTTAAAACTAAAACTTCGGACATTTCAGCTTAAAATTGTTTGCCTAAGCATTGGTTATCACTATTTTTTCAACTTTAAGATATAATTATTTTCAAATGATACAATTTTTTAAGATTTCAAAATTAAAACAAACCATTTTCAATGTTTCAATATGAAATGATTCAATTTCTGTTCAAGATGCTAAAGTTAATTTCATATCAGTTGGTCTAATTTCTGTAATAACAAATATTAGACATTTTTATTGATAATAAAATAATTTCAGACTGTCGACAATCCTGTGACATGTAACAAATTATTCAATTTATATTGTTTTTAATAAAAAATTCTTTAATCTTAAAACTTTTAATTCAAAATTATTGTATCTTTTGTATCATTTAAATTTCGAAGCACAGAATTTAGAATGTTCAATTTTCAAATGCTTTAAAATACTTCTTCAATTATTAATTTCGAAGGTTTTGAAGTTTAACTTATTTGCTGCTTTAAATTTGGGAATGTTTAACGTTGACTATTTTAATTTTCATTTCAGCTGTTCATGAAACTCTGTAAATACCTTCAAAATATTTAGAATTCATTTAGTCTCTTGAAATATTTTGAAATTCCTAGAGTTCCTTTAAAAAATTCTGATACAAAAATATTTTTTTAAATTCGTTAAACAATTTCTTGAAACCCTACAATATTTAAAAATAACCTTAAAAATATCGAAATATTTTGAAATTTCTATGATTTTTGAATTAGTTAATTCTTCAAAATAAAGTGTTTAATTTGGGTGGTTTCAGCTTTGTAATTGTATATTGAAGGAACTTTAACGGAAATTTTTAGTTATATTTTGCTAAAAATTTCAAGTTTTTAGAAAAACCAAATTAAAATGCTTTACAATTTGAAATCATTAGAGTTAACTGCTGACAATTTTAAGAAAACTTTAAAGTTGGAAAGTGTTAAAATTTGAAGTCTTTTTGAACCTATAAGCTTCAAATTTTTTAGCCCATAAATTTTGTATCTTGAGTTGAAAAAAATTTTACTACGCTTCAAATTTTCGGAATCATCAAAATAACGATTCAAGTACATATTTGAAAACATCTGAATTAATTTCATAATGATCGGAATGAAATCTACATACTTTCTTATGAACGTTTTTTGTGTACTAAAAAAGAACATCCAAACCGTTCACAAGTCAAAAATGGACTTCGAAACTACTCACTTTTACGGCTCAATAGAGACAAATGTACAATAAATGTACGAAAAAAAAAGAGCGAGGAAAAGAAAGTGTCAACCGAACCAACCTCTCTCTCTTGTTTTTCTCCGTTTTCCTTTATACCACTGGGGACCAATATGTTTCGAAGCCAATTTCGATTTCCTTGTCAGGGGTAATTTACAGGAAAACAACAGGTAAAAATAATTTATGTTTATCTTTTCTTGTTTTGAGTGACCTTCTTGTTTGCCTTATCTAAATATAAACAGCATCACACTGTCCACATTTAAATTTATGAATCACACATTGTTTATCAAGTTTCTCATATTTATCTTTACCCAATTTTACAATCAAATTACTTTTGAATGGAACTCTATATATTGTAAGACCAATTTTCCCAACATTGATTTCAAGATACTTGAGAAATTTTCAAAATAAGGTAAGACAGCCGTATTGAATCTATTGTAATCCTGTATATTGTTTTTGTTCTGATTATTGGTTTTACTCTTAATTTGAACAATTCTGTTATGCATATGTTCGTCAATAAAGGCAATCAGATAATGGTTGAGAGAAGAAGAATCTGTTTACATAATTATTTGAATATTCTTTTCATCGAATTTTGGATGAAATAATTGAAGAGCTCTATCAATCAAATTCTTTACAACTTCTATTTTGTTTTGAATGTAATGTTTAGAATTAAAACTTAGTGTCCTTTTGGAACAAATTGTTCTTCTGTGCCAATCAGTGATAATATAATTTTCATCAGTTTTTATTAAAGTGAAATCAAGAAAATTTTATCTAACTTCCGTTTCAGTTTTAACAGTGAACTGCAATCTTGGATGTATACTATTAAAACATTAAGCAGGGTATCCACATTTTGTGCATGTAAAGAAAGTACAGAATAATCAACATATCTTGCATAAAAGTCCAACTCAAAATTAATTTGATCAAAAACTTCCTTTCAAAATCGTCCATCACAAGAATTGGGGACAAGACTGAGCCTATAGGCTATTAGGTCAAAAGTAACAGAAATGTGATTTATTGGTATTTTAAGATTCTCTATTAATTTTAGAAAGACAGCACTATTTTTTATTGATTTTTCCAAAAGGGTTACTGATTCTTTCATAATTTTGCTAAGTAGTTCTTCTAATTTTCTAGTGGGTGAACCTATTGGCGGAATAACTGGTCGTAAAGGAAAATCTACTTTATGGGCTTTAACCAGGCTATAGGCCAAAAATAGATTAGTATGAAGTGTGTCAATATCTCACCTTTCAGTGGGTAGTTTCGAAGTCTATTTGATTTGTGAACTAATTGTGTTCTTTTTTAGTACACAAAAAATGTTCATAAGAAAGTAGATTTCATTTCGATCTTTATGAAATTTAAAAAGAGAGACATTAAGCAAAGATTTGTTCCAATCTGCAGGGTTGCCTATGAATACCATTAAGATTTTTTAAAATTGGAGTACTAATGATTAACTCAATTTATCGAAGAATCTACTTTTTTTAAAAATTAAATAAATAAATAAATCTTGACGAAGTTAGGAATTTTTAGAAATGTGTTGTTTTGATTATCACCTTTTTCTATATTGAAAAATGGAATAATGTGAATAGATTGATTCTAAATCAACTTGCAAATCTGAATTAATGATATAAAAAGTGGATACTGTAAGGAGTTGGGACATTTACTTTCAAAAGGCTATAAAAAATGTTAGGAATTTGAATTACCAGATACTTACATTGTATAATATTATTATTGTGCCCTGAAAGTCCACTTTCCTTTAGATTTTTTCAAAGGATACGTAATACGCTTTTATTTAGTTTTCTGAGAACTTCAAAACTAAAAACCTTGAAAACCGAAAACCTATATTACGTATTTTATAAATTTTTTCACTTCGCGTAAGAATAGTTTTATGAAGTCGCTTCACGTTAGCACAGGTTTAGTCACTTCGAAAATTATATCATCCTATGCAATTAAAGGTTAGGTACAAACGTTATCATGGCAAATATGAAAACAGTGAACTCGGGTTAGAATTAGAAACGATTCCGGTAGTTATATTTTCAATGAAAATGATACTTGAAAAATAAAAAAATAAAAAAAAATAAAACAATTTTGAAACTCACCTTAGAGTATTCCGTAGCAATCTTTTGATACTTGATCTCCAGTTCTCCGTTGACAGTGTCCATGACTTATTGAGTATAACTATTTGCGAATGAATATATTAGCGATAATGGGACATTGTTGAAAGAGTTGTACAGCAGTTCCTGTTGCGGGGCACACAACCCTTCAACTTGTATTAGTAGTATTTACGGTATGTGCGTCAGAAGGAGGAAATCCTGAACACCAGTAGATGAGGGTTCGACGAGCTGAATCTAACTTGAAATACACCATCACGAATCACAAGAAAAAAACTTTTGGGAAACGAAGAACCGCACGTACATTATGTTCGTGCTAAAACGCCCCCAAGAATGTCTTTTTTCCCTTGCCGTATACGGATCCAGAACCATCTGTGCCCGGAGTGCCGATCACTCTGTTGAATGCAGTTGAATGGGATTGTCTTGCGAATTCCAAACATCAAGGCTGCAGTCCCACGAGAAGTTGCCTCTTTGTTTAGTTAAGTGGGATTCTTCTTTGCCTTTACTTAAAAAGTTAGACAGTTATATGCTGATTAAAGTTTTTTGATTTACCATTGGCTAGTAGGTGTATCGATAGTTTACTATGTGACCCTCGTAGGTCCCTTACCCTAGGCAACAGTTTCTCTCGGAGAAGATGTGGAAAGTCGAACCTAGATGTCACTACTTGTACTAAAACTTGAATTCTGATGATTCAGATCATTGTGATTGAACGATTACAAAGATTTCAAAAGGCTTCAAAGATATCAAAAGATTTCACACAGAGTTCAAAAATTTCACAAAGATTAAAAAAATTTCACAATGATTTCAAAGTTTTCAAAAGATTTCAAAAAACTTCAAAGATATCAAAATATTTCACAAAGAGTTCGAAGAGTTCAAAGATTTTGAAAGTTTTTAAAGATTACAAAAATTTCAATGATTTAAAACATTTCACAAAGAATTCAAAGATTTCAAAAAGATTCCAAAAGATTTCATAATCATTTCAAAGATTTTTAAAGATTTGAAAGATTTCAAAAAATTTAAAAGATATCAAAAGAGTTAAAAAAGAGCTCATAGAGTTCAAAGATTTCAAAACATTTATAAGATTTCAGAGATTTCATTTAAAAAATTTCACAAAGATTTTTAAAATTTTACAATGATTTGAAATTCTTCAATGATTTCAATGTTTTCAGAAGATTTCAAAGATTTCATAATGATTTCAAAAATTACAAATGTTTCAAAGGATTTTCAAAGATTTATAAGATTTTAAAGATTTAATTTCGAAAGTTTCACAAAGATTTTTAAAATTTCACAATGATTTCAAAGATTACAAAGATTTCAAAAGATTTCAAAGATATCAAAAGATTTCTCGAAAATTTCATTGATTTTAAAAGATTTTACAAAGAGTTCAGAGATTACACAAAGATTTCACAATCATTTCAAAAAATTCAAAAATTTCAAAAGATTTTAAAGATTATAAAGATTTCAAAAGATTTCAGAAATTTCATTAAAAAAATTGCACAAAGATTTTACAATGATTTCAAAATTTTCAACAGATTTCAAAGATTATGAAGATTTCAGAAGATTTTTAAGATTTCAGAGATTTCAAAATTTCACAAAGATTAAAAAAATTTCACAATGATTTCAAAGTTTTCAAAAGATTTCAAAAAACTTCAAAGATATCGAAAGATTTCACAAAGAGTTTGAAGAGTTCAAAGATTTCAAAAGATTTATAAAATTTCAGAGAATTCATTTCAAAAATTTCACAAGTTTTCAAAAGATTTCGAAGATTTCAGAAATTTCATTAAAAAAATTTCACAATGATTTCAATTATTACAAAGATTTCAAAAGATTTCAAAGATATCAAAAGATTTCGAAAAAATTTGATTGATTTAAAAGATTTTAAAAATGTTCCAATGATTTTAAAGTTTTGAAAAGATTTCAAAGATTTTACAATGATTTCAAACAATTTTAAAGATATCAAAATAGTTCACAAAGAGTTTAAAGAGTTCAAAGATCTCAAAACATTTATGAGATTTCAGAAGTTTCACAAAGATTTTTAAAATTTTACAATGATTTCAAAGTTTTCAGAAGATTTCAAAGATTTCAGAGATTTTATTTCAGAAGTTTCATAAAGATTTAAAAAATTTAACAATGATTTCAAAGTTTTCAAAAAATTTCAAAGATATCAAAAGATTTTACAAAAATTTCATTGATTTATAAGATATCATAAAGAGTTCAAAGATTTCAAAAAGATTTCAAAGACTACAAAGATGTCAAAAGATTTCAGAAGATTCATGAGATTTCATTAAAAAAATTTCACAATGATTTCAAAGATTTCGAAAGATTTCAAAGATTAAAAAAATTTCAATGATTTAAAAAATTTTCCAAAGATTTCGAAAGATTTCATAAACATTTCAAATATTTTAAAAGATTTTAAGATTTCACAATGATTAAAAAAAATTTCAAAAGATTTCCAAGATTATAACCATTTCAAAAGATTTTCAAGATTTCAGAGATTTCTTTTCAAAAATTTCTCAAAGATTCAAAAAATTTCACAATGATTTCAAAGTTTTCAAAAGATTTCCAAGATTTCACAATGATTTTAGAAATTTCAAAAGATTTCATAATCATTTGAAAGATTTTGAAAGATTTCAAAGATTTCACAATGATTTCAAAAATTTCAAAAGATTTTACAAAAATTTCATTGATTTATAAGATATCAAAAAGAGTTCAAAGATTTCACAAAGATTTTAAAGACTACAAAGATGCCAAAAGATTTCAGAAGATTCATGAGATTTCAGGAATTTCATTTAAAAAATTTCACAATGATTTCAAAGATTTCGAAAGATTTCAAAGATTACAAAAATTTCAATGATTTAAAAGATTTCACAAAGATTTCAAAAGATTTCAAAATCATTTCAAATATATCAAAGATTTAAAAGATTTCACAATGATTAAGAAAATTTTAAAAGATTTCCAAGATTATAACGATTTCAAAAGATTTTTGAGATTTCAGAGATTTCTTTTAAAAAATTTCTCAAAGATTCAAAAAATTTCACAATGATTTCAAAGTTTTCAAAAGATTTCCAAGATTTCACAATGATT
>JAUMHM010000087.1:7556227-7566855 GCA_032362435.1 Melikaiella ostensackeni | reverse complement strand
GTTGGAAGTCTATAATCTCATCCAATATTGCTGGTGTCAATGTCTCGATGTTCCGAGGGTAGATGATTTTAGTAACACGGTGTATCAGCTTTCTGTATAGAGTATAGAGTGAATGGCTAGCTTCTGAAAGTTAGTGTAGGAGTAAGTGGACAACTCAGCGATTGGCTTAATATTAAGCAGGGCGTTAGGCAAGGCTGCATTATGTCCTCCTGGATGTTCAATACATACATGGACAAATGTCTAAGAATGGCTCTCTTAGACAGTGAAAGTACGTGGACTGGCGTTTGCAGACGATAAAATTGTTACGGTAGAATCAGTCGACGATTTGCAGAGAATAATGAGCAGACTGGAGGCAACATTGCCTCCAACGAAGAGAGGATAGAATAAGTTGATGAGTTCGTCTATCTTGGAATTGTATTTATTGCTGACGGAAAGATAGCTGCAGAGACATCTAGACGTATGAAAGAGGGTAGAAAGATTATCGGTAGTGTACAAGCTATTACTAGAAATAAAAATGTAACGAATGAAAGTGAAATTGCAATATGTAATTCTGTGCTTGCCCCCACTTTTCTGTATGGTAGCGTACCCAGAGGTAGACCGAAGAAAGAATGGTTGGAATGTGTGAATGAGACTCTGAAGCGAAAGGATATAAGGAGTCGCAGAAACACGATAGCGTGCATGAAACGATGTATGGATGTAACGGAAGCAGAAGATGTATGTAAGGATAGGAATGTATGGAGGACATTTGTTTATAAGAAGAAGAGTGATGCCTGAAACGAAAGATTTTGGATAATAATGGGCCCGCGTGAGGAGATTTTCTTAGTTGATTAGTATAATGGCTTTGTGAAGTTCCTCACCTGGGGTGATTGCTAGAGAAATTGATCAGCGACCTGTGTCGGAGCGGTGTTGTGAGACGAGTGTGTCGTTTAAATGAACAACTTGCGACTTCTAGATTGATCTAAAGTCTATCCCCTCTCTTACACATCCCTTACTTACCTTTACCATATAAATACCTTCATCCCCGGTAGTATAACGAGGCTAGAACCGGACGAGTTACGCTCACCTCGAAATGGATTTGGCTGAATGGTATAATAATAAAAAAAACTTTGTAGAATAATCGCTCTATAATTAGTACAGTCGCCTTTATCACTCTCTTCCTTGAAGATTGGGATGATAATCGGCTTCCTCCAATCATTTGGAACTTCACCATTCACAGAACATATGTTCATAAATTCGCTGAGCCACACAAACAAATATCCGCCACAGCTCCTAAGCATTTCAGCGGTGATACCATCCACACTAGCAGCCTTACCATTCCTTAGATTCTTAATCACGGATATAATGTCGTCGATATTGATTCTTCTTCCGCTAGCTACAACGGGATTGTCTAACGTATCCTCTTCAATGTGAAGGTTGTTATGCTTCATAGATTAACCTCCATACAATTTCTTGAAAGAATCTCTCATACAGTCTTTCACTTTGCTCGAATCCCATACCATTTCATCATCAGCATTCTTAATTCCAACTACCTTAGTGCTAGTACACTGGAACCTCGATTCAATTTGAGTCTCGGGCATTGCCTTGATGATCGTGACTCCGTTCCAAGAATTTCTGTGATGCAAACAGTCAGGGGGAACTGCGTAACTCCGTTGAGCTCGCGCATCTCTCTATCGGCCTATGAAGCGAGGTTTCAGTGAACTTCCTTTCCTAGCCTTCTTAACCCATTCCCAAAATAATTTCTTATTTCCTTCAATATTATTTTGTATTTTTTTAAAGTCTTCTTTGGCATTGATTTTATGCTTGCTTTCTTTGACTAGTGTCTTGGCTTTCCTGTTTTCATCCCCATAAACATTTTCTAATCTAGTCCTTTCCTCATCGCTAGAACCTTTGATATTTAACATTCTCGAGTACGCTTGCTTCTTCTCATTTACAGCCACGCGGATTTCATCATTCCACTAAGCAGCTCTAGCCTTTCTTCGTACAGCAGCAGTACCGCACACTCCAGATGCACTCTTGAAGATGCTATCCTGCACTTAGTATTATCCATAAACCCTCTACATTTTTATTACCTATTCAATCTTCCAATCTTCTTCATGATGGCATAGATATTTATTCAGCTATTCTCGATATACCATTTGTACTTCTGGTTTCTGCAAATTCTCTAGCCTATCTCGCGTCTGTTTCGACTTATTATTAATTCTTTTTCTCCTCCACGTAGGACCTAGACTTATTTTTGAAACTAAGAGGGAGTGATCCGTTCCGCACTCAGAACCTCTTAACCCTTGTATCCCTTACAAACCCTCTCAGTCTCATCCGCTACAACAAAGTCAATCATACTGTGGCTTTCGCCTCCGTACCAAGTATACATGTTGATCATTTTATGTCTGAACTAAATATTTGTAATAAACAAGCCTTTTTCTAAGCATGAGCTAATCAGTTTCTCTCCGTTACCGTTTGTTTTTGAGTCTTCGCAATTACCCAGTACCCTGTTAATACCTTCGCGTTGCTCACCAACCCAGCCATTCATATCTCCGAGTACAATTATTCTTTCGCCAGGATCGCAAGTACCTAATATATCATTCAACGAATCCCCAGAAGGTATCTCCTACATCCCTCTTTTCACTATCAACTGGAGCGTAGCACGCTATAATAAATAGCCTTCTGATTCTCATTTTCATTCTAACCCATAGTAATCTAGGCGATACACATTTATACTTTTTGACATGTTGTTTTGCTTTCTCATTCATAATCACGCCGACTCCTTGACTACCATATGATTGATTATCTACTCTTGACCAAAGTTCGAGTCCGTTCTCTATCTTTCTCACCTTATATTCCTTCTTCTTTGTTTCCGGTACATACAGAATATCTAGCTCCTTTACGCGCATTGTATCCCGCAATTGCTTTTCCTAAAATCATTTAAACCTCTACCATTCCAAATACCCAATCTCCATTTATCGCCTGAAACTTCTTCGAGAATATGTCTTCCGTCAAGAGAAGTGTCAGTCGTATCGGAGGCTACGTCATTGTTTGTATTATTCATTGTTAAAAGTATACATCCAATTACAACTTGATGCGAGAAACCAAACTTCGGTCATGCAAAGGAAAGTATGAAAACCAAGCCAGAACCGAAGGTGTTATGATCGGTTTGTGTTGTAGACTGAGGAGGGCACCAATCTTCTGCAGTTTGGTGTCTAAGATGGAAAAAGACCATTCTTTGCTCCAAAAATGTGATAAGAAATCTCAACCGTAAATAAAAACTGAATAAGCTTAGAAACTCCTCTAAATTTTCATTTTAAAAAACCCAATTTTCAAAAAATTTACACAAATTTCCAAGAATTTCCATGATTCGAAAAGTTTCCATATATTTCCAAGAAGCCACCACAATTTTTGAAACTCTCCACGAATTTCTAAAAGTTTCCACAACTTTCCCAACAGATTATAAATTTTTTCGAAAGTTTCCATAAAATTCCAGAATTTCTCGTAAGTTTCCTTAAATTTCCCAAAATTTTCGAAAGCTTCCATAACTTTACAAAAGTTTTAATAAATTTCCGGTAATTTATCAAAAATCATAATGTTTCGGACTGTAAGGGATTTATGAGTTTTCGTACACAAAATTACTATAAAATGATATTTATTTTAATAACAAGCACTTTGGTTATACTTCTTTGGAATACATAACTTCTGAGACTATATATTTGAATACGGACATTGGAGATTGAATAAAATTTAGAATTAAATTGTTCGACAAAAAAATAGAGAGGTCAAAGTTTATCTACTCGGAAGTAGATCTTGATCGATACCCGTTCTGCTCGATACTGAGCAGAATCTGTTTTGCGACACGGTACGTTAGCGACTGCTTTCGGAAGAACTTCTGAAGTGAAATTTGAAACTCTAACAGGGCTAGCTGATGAAACTTTTTAAAATTTTCTGCTTAAATTTGAAAAACCTGTTCTCTTTTAAAACTAAGGCCTTCGAAAAATTGATGTTTTACACAAGATAAAATGCCACGAATGAAATACTCGTCTCAAACTGCGCTATCAATATCTGAAGTGCAGAAATATTTTTAAAAACGGATAAAAACTGCAGTTTTTCACACTTTTTCACCGATTTGGAGTTATTTTAATAAAAATATACATAATAACCTGAAAATAAAAATAAAAAATGAAGCGTATTGAACTAACCGTCCAGCGATTGTTATTTTTTTGGTTTCAAAATAATCGTTAGGCATCACTGAAATTATTTAAGAAGGAAAACGAAAGGTGCAAGCCCTTTTGGGTTGTAGTCAATCCATGCCCACCGTGTTACAATACACCTATTAATTATTAAACATTTAGATCAAGTATTTTTTCTAACGAAATGAATGCCCTAAAAAGATTTCAGATTCATGAAAAAGTGCACTCTGCAAATATCATAAAAACAGTTTTTATTACTGTATATACGAAGAAAAGAGAAGGATTTATTGCCATCGATGCGCGAACCCGCTGCGGTAATTTGTTATTGTGGGTAGACTCTGCAGTATATAATATTCGCAAACACGACTGAAATACCGCACTATCAAAATGTTTGAAAAACGTGACAGTGGCGCAAAATCGATTTATGAGAAGCCAAAGAAAGGAAAGCTGAGCGCTATCGGAATTTCCATTTAACGCTCGAGCGACGAGTGAGCAACGAGCAAATTGATTCTATGTGCACTTGTCTCCTCTCAGTTACTTCTTATTACGCGTTCATGAGCGTTTGCTATTCAATTTTGTAACCATCTTCGACCTCTCTTTTAATTAGTCTCAAAAAAGTCTTTGAACTTCACGTTTATAGATACGAACTATCTAGCGTCACGAAATTTTCCGTAAGACCAACCCCTTTCCAATACGTTCAGGGCTAAAGTTACGGATTTTCCGTAACTCTAGCCCTAGGACTGTCAGGATGTCTATTAATTTTCGCCCATGAAATTCCCGATTTTTTTCACGGTCTTTAATATCAAATCTCCTTTTACTTGAAGAGCGAATAGAACGCACCAGACATAAGGTTTTCCCATTGCGATATCTTGCTACTTTTTATAAAAAGATCTTTGGTTAACTAGATTAGTATTTTAATTGATAAATGATTCTTAGATATAATTAAAAATTTCTCTTTTATCAACATTTCGAAGAAATCCACCAAGATTTCAAAAGATTTTACATCATTTTCCAAAGCAAAGATTTAAAAAGATTTCAGAAGATTTCCAAGATTGGTAAAAAATTTCGCAAAGAATTCAAAACATTTCAAAAGATTGTAAATCACTTAACAAAGATTTCTTAAAATATCAATGATTTCAATAGATTATTATTATTATATTATTCTTGGATATAATTTAGAAGATTTTCAAGGTTTCGCAAAGATTTCTAAGATTTCAGAAGTCAAAAAATTTTGAAAAGTTTCAAAATATTTCAGAAGATTTCCAAGATTTCAGAAAGATTTCAAAGATTTCAAATATTTCGAAGGAATTCACAAATATTGCAAAAGATTGTAAATCATTTCAAAAAGATTTCAAACGATTCTAAATCATTTTACAAAGATTTAAAAAGAATCCAAAAGATTGTAATCGAAGGTATCTGAACATTTCAAAGGTTTTAATAATTTCGCAAGGAATTCAAAAGATTTCGAAAGATTGCAAATTATTTCACAAAGATTAATTGTTTTTAAAGATTTCAAAAGATCGTAAATCATTTGACAAAGATTTCTGAAGATATTTAACATTTCAAAAGATTTTAAATAATTTCACAAAGATTTCGAAAGATTTCAGAAGATTTCCAAGATTGGTATTCTAATTGGTAAATGATTCTTAAATATAATTCAGAAAATTTCACAAAGATTTGAAATATTGGTAAGTTATTCTTAGATATAATTCAGAAGATTTCCAAGATTTCGCAAAGATTTTCAAGATTTCAGAAAGATTTCAAAGATTCCAAAATTTCGCGAAGATTTCAAAGGTTTCGAAAAATTTCAGAAGAATTTAAAGATTTCGCGAAAATTTCAAATGTTTCAAAGAAATTCAAAAAGATTATAAATAATTTCAAAACACTGTAAATCATTTCACAAAAATTTCAAAGATTTGATTAAAAAAGATTTCACAAAGATTCATAAAGATTCACAAAAATTTCAGAATGTTTCCAGGATTTCGCAAAGATTTAGAAAATTTCAGAAAGATTATACAGATTTCGCAAAGACTGGCAAGCAATTCTTAGATATAATTTAGAAGATTTCAGATTTCCAAGATTTCGCAAATATTATAAAGATTTCAAAAAGATTTCAAAGATTTCAAAATTTGGCAAAGATTTGAAAGATTCCAAAAGGTTTCAAAGATTTGAAAAAGTTTCAGAAGATTTCGAAGATTTTGGAAAGATTTCAAACATTTCTAAGGAAATTCACAAAGATTTCAAAAAATTTCAAAATATCGTAAATTATTTCGCGAACATTTCAAAGGTTTGATTTAAAAAGATTTCAAAGATTTCAAAGTACTGGACATGGCACTGAATCGGTGCAATCTTGAAAATTCTATTAAAATCCCTTGAATCTTTAAAATTTTCGAAATCACTTCAAACAATTACATTCCATTGAAATCCCATAAAATTCCTTGAGAAATCCATGAAATTTCATGAAATCTGATGATATTTCCTGAAATTCTGGAAAATTTGTTAAAGTACATTGAGAGCTTTTGAAGTCACTTAAAATTGTTGAAATCCTCGGAAATCTTATATTAAATCTGTTAGAATCCCTTGAAATATTTTAATGTACCTTAAAACCTTACAGGTCCTATAAAATATTTCTAAATATTCCGAAATTCTTAAAAACTGTATGAAAATTTTTTAAATACCTAAAAATAATAAAAATCCTTGAAGAATCCTTGACATTTTTTTAATCTCTTAGCATCCTTTAAAATACTCTAAAATATTTTAAATCCTTTGAAATCTTTTAAAACCTCTAGAAATTTTTCAAAGCTTCTGAAAATGCTTCGAAATCTTTTAAAATAACCTAAAATCTTTAAAATACCCTGAAATTCCTTCAATATCTGGAAATCTATTAAATATTCTTTGGAATCTTTTAAAATATCCTAAAATATTAATAATTCTTCAAAATCTAAGGAAACCTCTTGAAATCCTTAAAAATATCCTAAAACCTTATAGGTCCTATAAAGGCGTTCTAAATATTCCAAAATTCTTGAGAGCTGTATGCAAATTTCTTAAATACTCAAAAATCATTAAAATCTTCAGAAATTCCTCGACATTTTTTAAATTTCTTAGGATCTTTCAAAATACCCCTAAAACTTTAATATAATTTGAAATCCTTTTAAATTCTTGAAACTTATTGAATATTCCTTAGAATCATTCAAAATATCCTAAAATATTCAAAATTCTATGAAAGCTTTGAAAATCCATTGGAATCTTTTAAAATGTACTAAAACCTTATAGGTCCTATTAAATCCTTCCAAATATTCCGAAATTTATCAAAACTGTAAGGAATTTTTTTGAATACCAAAAGATCATTCAAATCCTTGGAAATTCCTTTACATTTTTTCAATATCTTAGGATCACTTAAAATACCCTAAAATATTTCAAATTCTTTGAAATCATTTGAAATCCCTTAACATTTTTCAAAGCTCTCGAAAACTGCTTGGGATCTTTTAAAATACCCGAAAAACTTTGAAGCCCTTGAAGTCCCTTCAATTTCTTGAAATCTATTGAAAATTTCTCGAAATCTTTTAAAATATTCTAAAATATATAAAATTCTTTAAAAACTTGTGAAATATCTTGAAATATTTTAAAATCTCTTCACATCTTTAAAATCTTTTGAAATCCCTAAGTTCTTTGAAATCCATTAAAATATTATATAATCCCTTGAAATCTTGTGAAATTACATGAAGTGTGATGATATTACTTGAAATATTTGAAGATTAAAAGATTTCAAAGATTTTTGAACTGAAATCGAGAATTCTGGGAAAGAATTATAATTCTGAATTTGAACAGAGATCTTTTTCAACTCCATTCTTCTCAATCAGTATTTCAAAGATTTTCCAAAAATCCCGTTCCGTGTCAAAAATTTCTCTGTTCCAAGTCAAATAATAATTCCTTACGAAAATTTCCTGTCCTAACGTCTAAATTATAATTCTTTGCGTTCACGAAAATCACCTATTTCAAAGTGACAATTATAATTTTTTACGGATCACACCTGTCCCAATGTGAAAATTATAATTTTTTACAGAAATTTCTTGTCTCAAAGTCTAAATTATAATTTTTTACGGAAATTCCCTGCTGCAAGTCACAATTTTCCACAATTTTTTCGTACCATGTCAAAAATTACCTGTTCCAAGACAAAATTATAATTCATTTCCAAAATTCGCTGCTCCAAGTCAGAATTATATTTATTTACAAAATTTCCTATTATAAATCAGAAATATATTAAGTCCCTCTTTCCAAAATTTGAAAGAGGAAAGTTTCTAATTGTAACGAGCTCTGACTTAGTACAAGGCTCTTTTTTAAATTCCCTTCTACTAAATTAGAATTTAAATTCTTCAAAAAAATGCCCTTTTGCAAGTCAAATTATATTTATTTACGGAAACTCCCTGTCCTAAGGTGAAAATTATAATTCTTAATGAAATTTCCTGTTCTAAAGTAAATTTAAAATGGAAATTATAGTTCTTCACGGGAATTGCCAGTTGTATCTTCGAATTATAATTCTTTTTGAAAATCTCATGTTCCGAAATCAAAATTCTAATTCTCTGCGGAAACTGCCTGTCTAAAGTCAAAATTATTATTCTTTACGAAATTGCCTGTTCCAGAGTAAAAATTATAATTCTTCATACAAATTCCATGCTCTAAACTCAAAATTATATTTCTTTAGTGAAATTCCATGTCGCAACTTAGAATTTGGATTCCTTATGAAAATTCCCTGTTTCCAAGTCAGGATAATTGTAATTCTTTACGTACATTTTTTATATATTTTTTTATTCATTCCCTGTCTCATCTTAGAATTATAAATTTATAATTCTTCTGAGAAGACTAATCTATTAGAAAATTCCCTGTCTCAAAGTCGAAATTTCAATTCCTTTTGAAAATTCACGGTTTCAACTCAGAATTAGAGTAATAAAATATACGAAACCACTTTCAATTTGCATATTAGCACATTCGAAGGTAATTTTGAAGGTGGGTCTCCATTGTTTTTTGCTAACGCATTAAGATGTTTTCAGCATTTTTTTCCTTAGTTTCTACCCTAGGGTCAAACTTGGTACAAAGAAGTCCTACAACATCAAAAATGTGTAACTACTCAGAAGAATTGAAAAAAATATATATTGTATAATATCTCAAGAAAATTCATTTATTATTTTAAAAAAATATTAATATTTTCAATTTTCTAAATTTATTAATGCGTAGAGTACAGTCTTTATTTTCATGATTTTTGTACCAAGTTTCACCCAAAGATGGAATCATGGAAAAAAATTCAAAAAATATCTTAATAAGTAAGCAAAATACTATGAAGACTTGTCTTCAAAATGAGGCCAAGAACTTTGAAAAATGTTAATAATTTTCAGAGTTGCTGACATTTTTCAAAAACATCGAAATTTGGCGATTTGTGTAATATCTCTTTACAAAATTAATATTTGGCTTCAACTTGGCTTTATTAGACGCATAACTTTCTTCGGTTTCGTGCTATCATGAAGAAAATTTTTTCAATTTGATATTATAAAAATGAAGGCACTTTAGCAACAGCTGAAAAAAAGGTAGTGCAAACTTTTTTCTTTTACTACAAGTACCCTATGAATTGTAAAAACCCTCCCCGTCTCTCACGTTTTTCCTACAATAAGACTGAGTTTTCAAATTTTGTCACTTTATATGCAGACTCTCAGAAACCCGATCGTGGGTCGTTTCAGACCCAAGGCATTTTTCTTGTGTCTCATTACTCAGAATCCGTGTACCCCGGAAATACCTATCCCCACCCTAAAAAGATTTAGGACTAGAGGACTCTCTGTGCTGAATCGCGTCAGTGTTGACAGATACACCGCATTTCCGCATTTTACACCACATTTCGAGACTCGAATCCGCAATCCGCATTTTGCAAAGCGGATGGCCCAAAACTCCGCATTTCGGACTCTCGATGGATTCCTCTGCCCAATGATATGATGCAGACGGCGTACGAACGAGGGCACTTCTGCCAATTACCTGCCAGTACGCAGCCATTCTGTCCAGCGGAGAATCGCGCTCTGCGTAGCGCTCTACGGGTTTTACGCTTCTAGTTCATAGAATCTAGATACTCGGTTAGTCAGGTTAGGAATATGAATTCTCGTCGCTAGACGTTGTTAGCCCTTTTTAATGTTAGCGAGAGCGAATAAATTGAAGGTAAGTTTATGAGGATTAAAAGTAAGTTAAGATCACTTTCATTTCTTTAAATCTGAATCGCTTACATCATTCTTATTGAAGAAGCTGATATCAATAAACAGATATAGATAACAGTTTACAGTGAGTAACGTAACCTTTCTTTTCATCTGTTTCTAAGGCATGAACATTTCCAGCGATTTCCGAATGTGTATACAAAATCTCGATTCAAAAAGGGCGCTAAATTATAGTTACAAATTGAATTCAGAGCTTCCAGATCGC
>JAUMHM010000087.1:7510621-7521399 GCA_032362435.1 Melikaiella ostensackeni | reverse complement strand
ACCTCTTTTCATCATAATAAGAGAAGATGTTTCAGGTTTCAATCGTGTGCAAAACTACAGATCTTGCCGACGTTTCGTAAACATTGCAATGTTCACAAAACGTCGACAAGATTTGTAGTTTTGCACACGATTGAAACCCGAAACATCTGCTTTTATTATAATAAATCATCGTGAAAGCATTAAATCTATTATTCTCGAAAACTTATTTTTAAGGTAATCTTGATCAATTTAAGAGATCATTGATCACGATTCTTTTACGATTGCGCGTTTATAAATCATTTAACTTCTACCATTGAAATAAAAACTGCCTTATCGACATCCTTCGATGACCTTCAATTGATAGAGAAGATATTTACTTTTAATGCAATGTTCAAATGTTATTGTTGTTTTAATAAAAATATGACATTAAAAGTGAGTTTGTATTTCGAAATGAATATAAATCTTGAGAAAAAACAAGGAACGCATGACGAAAATCGTGGTAAGGTCTGTTTGTTTTGTTTAAAAAAGAAAACTCGATGCAACAATAATAAGTTTGGAAAGATATTTTCATAGGAAAACGTTGCAGATATGATAAAAACTGTTCACGCTTGACTGCTTCTATCTCCCCCCTGAGCGTCCTTTGACGCCCTATACTCAAGGTCTTCACTCGGACAGTCAGTGACGTACCAGAAGTTGTTTACATCGCGACTCTCCAGGCATATATTTTTGTACGTGTGTCGGGTTTAGAGAATATATATGCGGTCCTGAGTGTTTACTCACTCATCGCTTTAAGTCCGGTTGAAACTAGACCATACCGGAGGCCGGCACAGTTGCGCGAGATGGGTGCATTAAGGCTTTACAATGAACCTCCTTTAGTTACAAAATGAACTATATATATTTAAAAATAATTCAAACGCAGTTCATCTTGTTCTAGAAGCATAATTTCTTGTCTTGTATTAAAAGAAAACTTTCTTCAAAATGCGCCCACGTGATTTTTTCGTTTTTGGTCTTGAAATGTTCGTGGAATGTCATTTTACTATAATCAATATGAAAATCCCATAAGCAAAGACCTTTTAATTGAAGTTCGTTCAGACGCGCTGTGCTCCATAAAATAAAAAAAAACCTTGCATAATTTGTGAGTACCCCCATGAATTAAAATGGATTGGGTCTCCTCTGAAAATTCTTACCACGCTTTTCCAGTTAAAAAATGATAGCCTGGGGAGCAATAGAATTAAAATTAATAAATTTTTCAGAGCATCCGTTTTTCTCAATTTTATAAGGATAGCTTTTTAGGGCGATTTTTTGAAAGGCAAGATTTGATTAAACGTTACGACGATACAGAGACCCCCTTAAGCATACAGCAAACAGCTTTTACGAGGACTCCTGAGAACGAAACCGATGGCTCTGGGTCCCTCAGCTTCGTCTTTGCCAAGCCTTCTCGTCCCTTGCTACAGAATTGCTACCCGACACGGTTCCATACCACTCTGGCGAACTGCTCTATATTTGCACTTGACGAGGACGGTATCAAATCATAAACAAATAGCCACGTAACGAGATGCAAACAGCCATGACACAACATAGTACACGAATGGGTCAGACTAGGTATGGAGAAGTCTGCAACGGGACCGCACTGTCCTGTTCCACTTTACCCGCATGCTACGTGAACGAAAACAGTACCGACATCACTCAGAGAAAAGTGTACTTTAGTGATTTAGGACCTGCTACCGCAGGCACAGGGAGAAAAAAATATTACTCGACAAACAGTTCTGATTCATGTGGACAATCCTCCATTTGATATTATGATGGAATCCATCCCGAACTCATGGAAGGCAAATTTTTATTCAATCCCAATTATTAACGGCTAATTTTATTTCTTGGAAGATTCTTTACAACGCTGTTTGGTTAGTTTTGACTGGAATTAGAATTATTTAGACTCTTAAATAAGTTGTTTTTCATAGGAAATAAGACGACACGTACGAGGGTCGTTTGATAAGTTGGGTAAAAAAACAAGTAAAAAATTTTTTGTGTTGAAAAGTTTGCCTTTATTTTGGAACATAGTCTGCTTCGAGGGCTATATACTCAGTCCAGTGAAATTCCAATTTTCATTCCTTCAGAAAAGTAAGATATCTCGAGGTCTGCAGAATACGCATTAACGGTATCGATTACTTCTTCATTGGACGAGAATCTCTTTCCACTGAGCCCAGGTCTTCAAGTTGGGGAGCAGAAAGAAGTCGCACGCAGCCAAGTCTGGAGAATAGGGCGGATGAGGAACCAATTCGAAGCCCAGTTTGTATATCTTTGCTATTGCGATCGCAAAGGTGTGAGCCGGTGCGTTGTCGTGATAAAACAGATCTTCTTTTGTGGCTCGGCTTTCAAACTGTCCATTAATGATGGATAGTATGTTTCTGTTACAGTTTCAACCTTATTCAAGTGAATAAATGAGGAAAATTCCTTGGGAATCTTCAAATACTGTGATCATCACTTTCCGAGCTGACAAAACAGTCTTCGCCTTCCTCGACGCACTTTCAACAGGCAGTGCCCCCTGCTTTGACTGCTGCTTCATCTCGGGTGTATAGTGGTGGATCCAGGTTTCGTCCACAGTAACGAATTGACGTAAAAAGTCCTGCGGATTCCGATTAGGATCCGCCAAACACTGCGCTGAAACGTCTTTTCGGTTGCGCTTTCGTTCGGGAGTCAGCCATCGCGGCACCCGTCTCACACACACCTTCCCAATCTCCAGTTTTCCGTGCAAAATGTTATAGAATCTTTCAGTGGAGATACCTACAGCCTTAGAAATCTCACGCACCTTGATTCGGCGACCTTCCATAACCATATGATGAATTTTTTTCAGCATATCCGATGTGATGACCTCAATTGGGCGTCTTCATCTTTAGTTGTGGTTTGACCGCGTTTAATTTCATTCATTCAAAAATAAGAGATTTTTAACAAAGGAGCCGACTCCTCGTGAACTTCGTCTAACTCGGCCTTGATCTGCGCGGCTCTTGCTGGTTAGAGCTTGGCAGAGGTTAGTTTGAAGAGTTCTGTTTTTTGGTCATATACTACAAAGTTCATTTTGGTGCCATCTAGTGGAAAATTTACATTACTTATCAATCGACCCTCGTATCTTACATTTTGGCATTGTCTATGAATGACGTAAAGTGTTTTTGAACAATTCTTACACCCCTCTACCCTCTGTCACGCAATGTCATGCAAGGCGAATCCTTTCCTCCTTCAAATAATGTCACGTCACGGTTTTAACACCACCCCTCTGTTTTTTCATTTTATCTTGAACTGTTGCTAAAAAAAATTATACTAAGATTACATTAAAAATGGATAGAAAGCAATTTGAAAAATGAATTTTTATTCAACAAAATAAGTGTCGTTATTGATGAGCGTTGCCAGATTTCAGGCTCAACAAAAGTAATACAGTTAGGAAATTTTCGCATTGAGTTTCTCGTACATAATAATTTAAAGTATTCAAATTTAGAGTAAATGTTTTTCTTGATAATATTATAATTTCAATCGTGACATCAGAGTATAAAAAGTCCACTCACTCTCCCTGTCATGCTCCGTCCCGTTAGATCGAACCCCAACCCCCGGTAAAAGAGCGTTATGGTTTATGGTTTTTTTGAAAATATTACAAATCGATTTTCTGAAAAACCTTACCTTTTTTTGCTCAAATTTCTTTCTGAATTGGTACTCAAATGACGAAGAAATCTTGTAAGTTTTATGCGAGCTAAATCTCTTTCTGGTCAAGAGAAACTTTTTCTTCAAAAAACTAAATTTTCACATGTTTCTTACAAACACCTGATTCGACAAAATACTAAAAAAAAACTCAGCTCATTTTAAAAAGTTCCACAAAAAATACCTGATACTCTTTTATGATGTCTTGCATCATTCGTGAAAAAACGAAACAATTCTCATGACAATAAGAGTAATTTGGCCTGCATAAAACTTACAGAGTGTCTTCTTCATTATAAGCATGAATTTTTTGAAAATATTTTATAAAATAAAGAAAGTGGGGTTTTCTCTTAGATTCAGCTTCATCTTCCTAGCTGAATTTTAAAAACATGAAAAGTTGTTTTT
The DNA here is from genome assembly GCA_032362435.1 of Melikaiella ostensackeni. Classification (NCBI taxonomy): domain Eukaryota; kingdom Metazoa; phylum Arthropoda; class Insecta; order Hymenoptera; family Cynipidae; genus Melikaiella; species Melikaiella ostensackeni. The sequence continues at coordinate 7,517,334 of JAUMHM010000087.1, read as the reverse complement.
ATAGAAAACCCCATTTTTCTATTTCATCTAATATTTATTAAAAATTCGTGCTTATATAAAGAAGACATTCTGCAAGTTTTATGTAGTCGAAATCATTTTTGTGGCCACGAGAATTTTTTTCGAAAAATTGAAGATTTTAATTTTTCTTACGAACGTGCAAGATATCATAGAAGAAGAAGAGGTGATTTTTGTAGAACTTCTTAAAATCAGCAAACCTTTATTTTAGTATTTTGTAGAATCTGTCGCTTTTATCAGAAAAATGCGAAAATTCAATTCTTCGAAACAAAATTATTTTGACCATGAAAAGGTTTGGCCCGCACGAAACTTACAAGATTTCTTCGTCATTCGAATATCAATTCAGTAAGAAAAATTGAGCAAAAAAAAGATGGAATTTTCGAGAAAATCGACCTATAATATTTTCAGAAAATCCACCGCCATTCTGTTAATTTTCCGGCGGATTTCGAAAGACGACAACTAACCTTACTAGAGTCAGGAAAGAAAACTTACATATTTCAATTAGGTCAAAAGTTAAAAAGGTTTGAAGAAAAAATTTGTGTTTTTTGAAAAACAACATTAAAATTTTAAACACTAATAACTTCGCGAAAATAATATTCCTCTCAAAACGGCAAAATACGTGTTGTCTTATTTCCTTTGAAAAACAACATATATAAGCATATATATGCAGCAATTACCAATAGGTATTTTTTCGTCGATTTTATAAATTTATCTTTAAAATATTATCTACAATTCTATTTGGATAATTCTTATTAAAACACAGTTAAAATAATATTAAACAAATTGTTAATTAATAAATTACATAATTTCTAGCTATATACACATCCAGCTTATTACTAGTTTACTTTAAATTAAATTCACCCATATAGAATTGTGGGTAATATTTTAATGAACTTAATTATTTTAATAAATGTATTGAAATATTGTTGAATAAATTACATATTCAACAATGCGTATATTTTTCTCGATTTTATAAGCTGTTAAACAAATTTGATGTGAGAGAATAAGTAAATATGTTTAAGGTGTTTTAAACGACTAGGCGGTTTTTACCTGGAAAATTACGTCTACATGGAGGAATCGTTTGATGACACCAGATTTAAAAAAAAACATTGTAATTATTTAAATGTAATGTTTCAAATAATTACACTCATCGCGGACGAATTAAAACATATTTTTCATGAATGAGAATAAAGCACTTGACACGTCATCACCATTTAGAGAGACTACACCGTCGCTTATGAAGTTCATAAGATGTTAATCGATCTTGAAAGTTTCCATTGTGAAACTTTCTACCTCCGTCGGCATTGCAGGGTAGGATCACATATCAAAACGAAAAATGGGAGTTGAATTAAGTTTGATGTTGAATCATTTTATGAAACGTTAATAATATTTCTAATATGATAAATAAGTTGTACGTTTAATTTATTTCATCATGAAAGAACGTTTAAATAAAAAATATAAAAAATCAATTCTAATTGAAAAGTGAACTTTAATTAAAAATTTCGAAAATGGTTTCATGAATAAAATATCCCTCTGTTCTGAAATGTATAACCACATTGAAATAAAGCAACGTCATGTCTAATTTAAAAGTTCAACTTGAATAAAAATATTGAAATTGCCCCAAAAGTTCTTTAAATTCGAGATAAATTACTCATCTGTAAAATGGCTTGTTGAAAATTAATGAAAATTTAGTTAAAAAAATGAAATGTATAAAATCAACAAATGAGTGAAATGAAATAAAATTTAAATTTGTAGGTACAGATATTATTAATATGACAGTCTAAAAAATCAAATAAAAAAAGGAAGGAGAAAGAACATCAAATTCTTGAAATAACGCTTTATACTTATATCCAGTTTCAAAAAATTAGTACATTAGTCTACTGCTTCAAAAAAAAAAAAAAAAAAAATGTAAACAGCGTAAAATTCTGAACAAAAATCAACGATAAATCATATGCTGCATTTTCCATTTAAGAATTGTTTGTTACTAAAAACTTCTTCTTCTGGCACTTGCGTTTAAAATATCATGCCAAAAATATAAATTTAATAAAATTGCTCACTCATAAAATATAACATAATATATAAATGTCATAAACGAAAAATGTTAGCTACAGTATCATAAGGTAACAAGAAAATGATAAAAATAAAATGAAAATATAATAAAGAATTTGGAAAATAGCAATAGAAATTCAATTCAAACTTGAAATGTTTGAATTTTTACAAGAAATAAATAGAATTGCAACTTCTGATGGAAAATTGCATAAAAAATAAAATTCTTTGTAATTCCTTTAGTACATAATTTTAATTTAAGCTCGCGTGAGAAATTATGTTGACTAAATATTAAAATTTGTGAATATAAATAGAACACTTCAATTTTCATCAATATTCACGAAATAGAAAATAGTTTCTACAATGAAAATTAATACATGCAATTTTTATTCAACATTTTTCGTCGTCATTTAAAAAATTTTTATTTGAATAAAAGTTTATGAATTGGGGTGCCCCTACACTAGGGCGGAGTGTAAATAATAAAATTAATTGACTCGTTTGAGCTGAGGGAAAACAGTTTCAGGGTTGGCATGAAAAAAAAGTGAAAACAAATTTTTTGCAATCAGTGAAGACCTTCTGTTCTTTTTTCTTTATTTGAAAATTCAAATTTTCGAAAATGAAAAAAATGCCCTTTTGGTTAAAAGTTATGGCAAATTTTTCATAGCATGCAGTTTTGACTAGTGTGCAATAATAGAAAATTAGAAATTACAATTAAAAAATTTGCTTGACTTGGAATTTTTTGAAAATGTGCAAAAAAACATGTTTTTTTTAATGAGTCATATGCACACATTTTGGAAAAAGTTGATAATGTCGAACCTAAAAATTTCTTCACCTTGAATAAAAAAAAAACATGTTATTATTTTGCTTTTTTGGAAAAAAATTGGCGTGATTTAGAAATTTCGGGATTTTTGATTTTTTCGCGATTTTTGATCGCTTGAAACACCACAATTTCTTTCTCATGAAGCCGAATAACAAGTTTTTTTTGGTTCAAGCTGGAAAAACTTCAGGTTCGACATACTCAAATATTTTCAAAAAAGTTTGCTTGTTTTTTGCATATTTTCAAAAATATTCACATTTTTTAATTTTTTAATTTTTCATCGTTGTTTGTTTTAGCAAAGACTGTATATATAAACAATTCGCCATAATTTTTGTACTAATAGAAATTTTTTAAATTCTTTAAATCAAAAAAGAGGGTAGATATTTATACGGAGCAAAAATTTTGAGTTTAAAAAAATTATTTTTCTAAATGAAACAACTACTTTCGACTTCGTTTCGTGACCGAAATTTTTTATTATTTTCCTGGTTAATATTCGAACCAAAACAAATGAGAAAAAATATCGTTTAATTTGGACAAAAATAATAATTATTAATATTTTTCCCTGATTTCTCGGTTCGAAAATTGACATGGAAAATAATAAAATTTAGGGTCATGAAACGAAGACGATAAAGTTGTAATTGTTTAGAAATCATTTTGTCGTTTCAAAGTTTTGCTCCGTAAAAGGGCCTCCTCCAATTGAACATGTAATTTATTCTTCACAAAAGTTATTAACATTTGAGGAACTTTGAAATTGATTTAAATTTTCTATTAGTTTCTATAGTAAACTGCAATACCGACGCGACGGATCTCGAAACTTTCAGGACAGAAATTCCTATCTCATAACTTGTGAACCATGGTCAAGATCAGACAGTATAGCGACTTGTCTGCTGGTGTCAACTGCCAAATTCTCAGTCACGAAAAATATGTTTTCATTCGTTCACGATAAGTATAATTATTTTTAAAACGAAATTTAAATAAGCACAATGTTTTTAAAATTTTGTGTCCTGATTTCCAGACCGATTTCATTCATACTTCCCTGTTCTTTGCACTGCTGTCAACGACATATCAGACGACGTTTTTTTTCTAGAAAATTATTTGAAGACAGTTTGAAAACGCGAAATTATCTCCATTTCGTGAAAAGTTCAACCGGAGAAATTAATTTTTGTTGCAGCGAAACTTTCACCTAAAGTCGATGTAAATTTTATCTTTAGTTTTTTCTGTGTTTGAATGTTTAGGACCACGATTCCAGTTATCAGCAATTCTGCTCCTCCAGAATAGATCCCGTTGTAGTTTATAGTCCAGATTTTGCTAGTTGATGGCCGAGGTCCAAGTTCGATTCGATGTACGTTAGTTGGTCGAGAACGTGGACGTTTGGTTTTGGTGGTTCGGTTGATTGTGTAACTCTAATGCCATATATCACGCCTTCATTCCCCCTTCCACTTTGTAGTTGCTTGCGGATCGTGAATCGAAGAAGCTGGAGTCTCTCAAAGATGAATGAATAGCTTTGGGCATCGATGACGATGACATGGCGGTTGGCGAGTACCGAAAAGTTTCGCGATCACTGGAAGCAAAAAGAGGGAACGTTAATGGACTATTAATTTTTATTGAGACCCTTTTGTTTCCAGAATTCACGTAAACCCGGCGTCAGACAGATAGCAAAGACCAATCGAGAGGGTGGAAGAAAAAGCAGGGGCGATGACAAACTTGAGAGAAAGAATGTTAAAGAGAAAAGCTTCCAAGTTTTGGAAAGAGGAAGAAAGATATGCAGCTCCCATGAACTGTCGATTAATATGACGAGGATTATGAACTTAGGGGAAAGATATTTCATTTCCGAATAAGAATTATTGATGTAGATGTATTCAAGGGGAAAAATAAAGGAGGAAAATTCTTCTTTTCACGACTTAGTAGATATATTAGAACCTCATCAATTTCTTTATATTTATTCCCACCTTCTTCACTCTCCAAGCTTCACTTGGAGAAAAGTCTATTTGGTGATTTTTGTATTGATGTCGTTTAAAATCTTAATTGTTAAAAAAACTTGTTGAGGAAAATTGTTGAAACTTAATTATAAAAAAGTAATTGATGGGTCATAAGGGCCCACAGTGGGGCAAAATGACGAAGAAATGTTCAAAATACGTTTCCAGATACAATTTTCAACCGATTGAAATTTTTTTTGTTGAAAATTGAAGCTAACTAAATTCTTAAGAGATCACTCGAGGCCGATTAAAAAAAAACTATTGTTCACTTTATTTATACAAAAAGTTGACAAAAAATGTAAAATTTAGGATATTCTTACTATAATAACACGCAATTAATTCAAAATGATTGATATTAGTGTTCATGCAATAAATAAACATTCTTGAAACATATAATATTTATTATAAATTTATAAATTCTTATTAACAATTGTATTGTTATAAACACTGTTAGGTGATTTTTGAGTGGTTTTGGATATTTATTAAGCGGTTTTTAAAAAATGCAATTTAAAGTAACATCAAAACATATGAAGACAAAATGGAATATATTTATTATCGTTATAAACAAATTTTATGAACAAATGCGCAGTTTTAGCAATTTTTGAGTGTTCGAGGTACTTTTTCTCAAAAAGTAATTTGTTTCACTTGAGAGTGATGTTGCAATAAACTATGCTGCAATTTCATGACAATTTTGTGATTGTGATAAACAAATTTCATAAACAAATGCATAGTGCGAGTAATTTTTAAGAGTTTCAGTCACTTTTTTAAACATACTTTATTAGTCTTTCTAGTGATACTTTTGTAAACTATATTCTCATTTCATGAGAAATGTCATTGCTTTAAACGAATTTCATAAACAAGTGCACAGTTTGAGCAATTTTTAAGAGTTTCAGTTACTTTTTTTCAAACGTACTTTATTAGTCTTGCTAGTGGAACTTTTCTCAATTATATTGTCATTTCATGACGAATGTGATTGTTATAAACAAATTTTATAAATGAATGTGCAGTTCGAGTAATTTTTGAGTGTTGGAGGTACTTTTTCTTCAAACGTGCTTTGTTGGGCTTACCAATTGGTGAGTCAAGTCTTTGTTAGTGACAACTCGATTGAATTTTCTGGTTTGAAATTCTCTCATGCGACGAACACCTTTATTTTGTGCTCCTTGCGCTTCTTGAGTCAGCTGACCAATAGGAAGAAGGGCTGATCGATTGATGTCCCCACCATGCAACAGAATCTTATGCATTGACGAAGGCATGTAAAACCATTTGCAATGTTTAACATACAGTTTGGCAGTTTTTAAACAATACAAGTCAAACTTACCTGGATGGACATCCTTTCCACAATTTAAAACCTGAAGTATGATACTTAAATTCTTTATGAGCTAGAGATTGATGCCTGTGATTTTTGCTGCCAGCTTTTCTTGAAATCTTCACGATTCGCTATATACAGAAGACATTCCGTAAAGCGTATACGTGCGTAGAGTGGAGAAATTCCAAATTCGTAATTTCCGGGTTGCACAGGTCTTTTCTGAACATTTTTGAAACCGTTCATTTCTGGAGGATTTGCTTTACGTATAAAGTAGGATCAGCTGATGGTGTTTCAGAAACTGCTTGGCACACTTTTCCGTCAAACATTGTGAAAACCATTCTATGATGTACAAAAAATGTGAAATTATTGATTTTAATGGTTGTTGTTAACAGTGCAGCAATTTCTTTTTTCATTGAATTGACTTCTAATCTAGTTTTATCAGCGGTTTCCTTTGTGTATTCGAACATTAAGGGACCACAATACCTGACAGAACCTGGCCGAGGATTGTTCCAAAGTACCGAAGACTCGAGAGAAAATGTTTCAGATGATTCGA
>JAUMHM010000087.1:7492646-7509009 GCA_032362435.1 Melikaiella ostensackeni | reverse complement strand
ACAGAATGAGAAAAGTTTGCGGAGTGCAAGCTTATTTAAGGACGATTTGGAGCAATGTGATTGGTTGAGTAGTAAACAAATTTGATGATCTCATTTCAGTTTCAAATGGTACTTGTTACTAGAAAGTAGGGATAAGGGCTGTAACCCGCCCAGGGGCGATTCCAAACTCGCACTCTGATACCTGGGAAGAATACCCTCACCACTGGGCCCAGAGCGTTTACCCCTCACTTTGGTTTACAGAAATAACGTAGGTCGCACCCCTTTCCCTTTCCAACATCTCGTCAAACTTTATGATTTTCCACTGAGGTGGGGGTATACTTCTCAGGTAGTAGAGTGCGAGTTTGGATATGCCCACCACGGTGCCATTCCCCCACTACGCGGCTTCCCCTTTCTAAGCCGAACTTCTCCCACCGACCATCGGTCAGCCAGAGTCCTTTGTGCTTAATGAGGACTCAAGTTCTAAATATTAAAATTTGTTAATGTAGCCCTTCGTAATTTAGAAACATAACATTCGAAATCTACGAATTACGACAATTCCAACAGTATGTTATTTGCCTTCAAAAGTTGAAAATTAAAGAATAAATTTTCAATTTTATGTGACATGGTCTCAAGATCAGCCTAATTTCAGTTTATTTTTCTCAAATTTACTGCAGTAACACAGATTTATTGGTACAGGGAAATTTCAGAAGCATAAGTATTTCTAGATGTGGAAACTCATTATATAACTTCATAAATTTACTTCATTGCTCAAAATTACCCTTAAATCCTTTCGCACTCCCAGTGCAAAAGTATGAACGGTCACATGCTGAGCCTAATTTGGAAACTCGTTAGCTTCATAATGTTTTGAAACTTGATAATGATTTCTAAACACATTACCTTAATAAATATATATATAAAAGTATGAAACTAATTGATGTTTTATTAATAATAATTTAGATAATTAGAAATTAAACAGATAAATATTATATGCAAACCAAGGGCGCGAAAAAAATCAATAAAATATCAATTTTATTCTGGTAATTATTTGTATTATAAAGAATAATAACAAGAAAATTATAATTATCATATTTTAAGCTTCGAAAAGCCCTTCTGATTGTTATTTTAACTAACAATATATCGTAAATGGTTAGTATCAAAAGCTTGTCATTGAATCATATAAATCAATCAGATCAATAATCCTTAAGAACTTGGAAAAGTCCTTGAATTTTTTTTTACCTGGAAAAACCTGGAAGTCTATGAATTTTGATCATGATCCTGAAATTTTCATTCCCATAAAGAAATAATAGGTTTTGAAACGTGTCTTCTGCGTTACCGTCACGCGTTAATAATTTCAAAACTAAAAGGACGAATTTTCAGCGAAAGAATTAAATTTTCAACCCTGTAGAAATTTTACCGCACTCAAAATTTACCTTAAAAAAAATGAGAAAATCTTGGCAATTAAAATGGCCAGATTCTGAATTGAATGAGGATTAAAGAATTGGAAAATTCTCAGACCTTTGCAAACATGTATTTTTCTTCGTAATTTACATAAGATGCCTAATTTTCAAAAATCTTGCAAGATTTCAATATTTTCAGTTTTTTTACTACAATTTTTGAAAAATGCTTCACTTTTTCATTTTGTTTGGATAATTGGAAACCACTGCGATTGATGACTCAGAAATTTGTCAGTTTTAAAGGTTTAAGTCTGAAAAGTTGTCTAAATATTCACATTTTCGTATTCAGTGTATAAAAATACATCGCTACACGCTTTTCGAAACTTCACACCCGAGAGAAAAAAAACAGCCATCAACATTGGTTGTTGCCGGTGTCGGCAGGCTAGCTACTACGTAATAATTTTTAATACATTGGCTCAAACAATCATTGTTGAACAATTTTTGTTTACTTTGATTATCATATTCCGAAAGCGTTAAATGAGCCCCAAGTTATGGTTTGAAGATATTTGATTAATTAATTTTCAGTACATTTTATAGCATGTTGTTGCCAGCTTAACGTCAAGCTAGCTAAAACACTATTTTTTGCCAAAAATAATGGAGTTCTAAGTTTCGCAACAGGGGTTCGAATCAAATGAGCCCTAAATTATGATATAGGTCACATTTCTATAGGTCGACGGTGTTTTGCCAGCTTAATAGACCTTTTTGTTGGACATACCTGGCGTCGGCCTGATGGGCGGGAACACCTGAGATCTTAAAATTAGTATCAATTGTGTTTAGTATCTCATTGTTCCTATTAATAATAATATTTAATATTATGTGACCATTCAACTCAGAGCATATCCTTTCAGATAAAAAACAGGATTTGAACCTGGATGGCTTGATAGAATTTGCAACTTAAAAAATTTCTAGTCATACATAATTAAGATATATCTTGAACTGAAAATTCCATGTTAAAAAAATTTTAGGTATGAAATTGTGCCAGCACATGTCATGAATAACAGGACCTGCAAGTGGTCGTTCGACTTTGAAGAAAATTTGTGAAATTGAAGTACTATATAAAAAATATTTTAAACTCGAAGTATTTTTAAAAATTTTCAAAATCACGAAAGTTGCGCTGAGGTGAATTTTGAGGATTGATTTCTTAAATTATGGGTATTTCTGGAATCGATATATATTATATAGGTTTTCCATAACATTTAACTGAATCTAAAAAACACGTTTTTTGCAAATTTTCCAAAAATTCTGAAGTGATCAAATTTTTTTCTCGAATAATTTTTTATTATTGTTCACTAGCAAAAAATGTGTATACAAAAAATTTGTCACCATTTTTCAAACGACATGACATTTTTTTGAATCTTCAAATCGAAAAACCGAACATAAGTCATTCAGATTAACTGATTTCAAAAGTTTTCTTGCTTCTTTCGGGCGCCAAACGACAAATTTTTTTCCCTCAGCTCAAACGATTCGACTAATTTGAGCATTTTCAATCCGTTCTGTTGTGGATATTTACGAGTGAAACGAGATTGTTTGTTCTCTTGATTTTTTTACATTGTGTTGCCAGTGAAATTTAGTAATAAAAAAAATTTGTCATTCGATATTATTTGTTATTTTTATTTAAAAATTGTATTAACGATTGCCAAGTGTGGACATTCGAAGTCAATAAGAAATCATTTGTTCTTCTAATTGTCCTCAAATGATGTTGCCAGTGATAGCAATGACATGATGTGATGCCTAGAAATGTTTACAGTGACCACTTGTTTGTATAAATTTGTTTTTAAAGGACCCCGCACCAAATGTACAGAAAATGGCTTTTCGTCAAAATGCCTAATTACACAGAAAAAAGCTGGTCTCATTTTGAGTCAGATATTGGCCCTTAAAGAGACGTAGCATTTTTTAGACAAAAGAACTCAAATTGAGTTGTTAAAAGGATTTTACATGAAGTTGCCCGGCAACGGCTGAAGCAAAACCTGAAAAAATGAGACGCATCAAAGTAAGCCTAGCTTTTTTCAAGGAAATCGATATTTCTTAACAATCAAAATCACGGGAGATTTTCTGATTATACTATTAGATTCAGAAATTATTTCACAATAAAAAATAAAAACTTATCCCAGAAGATGAATTCGTTGAATTTTTTCTCTAGGGTTGTTTTACATCCCTCAAAGATTCAAGCAAGGAAAACGACATTTACTGAAAAGCAAAATCATGGGAGATTTTTCAATTATACTATGCTACCCCGGGTTCTGGCACCTGATTCGCAACCGTTTCTAATATATTTCAGTGAAAACAATTGTGAACCAGGTGCCAAATCCCAGATGTAAGTTACGGATTTTCTTGTTTTGTACGGCAATATTTGAGTCAGAAATCACTTTCAAATGAAAACCCCGAAAACTCCTGTTTTTTGCAACAACTTTGAACTATATTAATGGAAAAAGTTTTACTATAAAACTGATATTTAAAATATTATTAATGATCATAGATTCCTGAATCTCCAATGAAATGTAATAATATTATAGGTCAACTGATTCGTCTCAAGACATGGAATATTTTATGTTATTGCAACAACTTTGAATTATATGAATGAAAAAAGTTTTACTATGAAGAACCCATTTTTAAAATATTATAAAGTGTTAAAAAAATTGTAATGATTATCATCAGAAATACTTCGGTCAGTTTTCAGATATTAGTTGTGAAAATCAGCCCTCCGAGTTTCATCACTTTTCATAGCACAACTTAACGCTCATTTAACGCTCTCGAAATATGATAATAATTTTTTTTTAATTTCATAAACAATTACTGTTTGAACAAATATAAAATAAATTTATTTTTAAAACTTATATTCATTCCCTATTTTCAGGCTCACTTATAGCTCTCTGAATATGATCATTTAAATTTTCTAATAATTGCTTAACTGAGTATTGCTTAAACAAATTTACAGAATATTCTTTATACAAGTTTATTTCCCTAACAGAATTTTACGCTTATTTAGGGCTCCTCAAATATCGCGGACCGGAAAGTCTTTCTATTTTTCCTTTCCCTTTTTTTTTGTAGTATAGTGTTTGCCAGATTATCGTTAGAAAAATACATGAAGATGTTTATTTCCACTCACATAATTTAGGGCTCACTTAGAGTTAGTTCGGGTCCCAATGGAAAAATTTAAGGCTATATTATTTCTGGCAAAAAATAGTGTTTTTGCTAGGTTAAAGTTAAGCTGGCAACAACATGCTATTAGATGTTTGCCAGCTAAACGCTACAAAAAATACATTAAACCAATTCAATCTTCATACATAATTTAGGGCAAATTTGAGGCTAATTCGGGCCCCTATTAGAAAATTCATGACTCCATTATTTTTGGCAAAAAATAGTGTTTTTGCTAGGTTAATGTTAAGCTAGGAACAACAACAAATTTGGCGTTTTTGGATTTAGTGTATGTCAATTGGTCAGATAGATTCGACTGTAGAGGTGGACACCGGATGAAAATTTGTTGTTTTTATGTTTTTGTTTGTTTTTGTTTGAATCTGAGAGTTTCTTAATCATTCACATAAAATTATCCTTAGACGTGTTTTTTAATGATTGGTCAGTCAGCTGCCAAGTTTGAAAAACACTTCTAATTTTCAACATAATAAGGCAAGTACAATATCATTGGAATCGACAAAAAACGTCGATATCGAATATAATATTTCTATACTACCAATTGCAAAATTAAAAAATTTTGTTTCTTATTTTCCTTAAATGCAAAGGGGCCCCTGTTGACAAGCATAGGCGGCAGCAGTCCTGTTGCCCCTCTGATAAACTTTCCTAAACTACTTTCCCGCCCACTGTCGCAGATAATGAGCCCTCGCCCCAATAATTTTTCTCAACCCTCATAAAACTGTTTATATCTGAAAGACAAAATGTAAACTGTAATAACATAAGTCTTAATCGCGAAAATATTTCTATAGGAAATGTTCACCTGATGAAAGCATAATAAAAATTAGCAGTTTGAAATTATAATACTATTAAACCGAAGTTTCTCATTAACACCAGGTAATTTGTGGTATTTATCATAAGATAAAATTTATAGCCATTTTGCAGAATAAGTTTCTCCGAACATGGTTTAACTGAATGAATTCTATACGGAAGCAGAAAAATGTTCGGTTTGCTTGAAAATTAAAAAAATTTTATTGTATAAACAATTTTTATAAACAGTTGCATATTTTGACCATTTTTTTATGTTAAGGCCTAATTTTTTTTGCGGAATCAACTAGAAATGTCTTGCCAAAGACTTCTTGCTGTCATATTTTTCATAGTGCCAAAAGCTGTTAAATATATAAACCATTTTTATAAACAAATGCACATTTTGACTATTTTTTCATGAATAGGCCTATTTTTTGCGGAAACGACTGGGAATTTCTTTCCAGGGACTCCTTGCTGCCATATTTTTAATTGGTGAAAATAGTTAATTGCATAAACAATTTTTATAGACAAATGCTAATTTTAACCATTTTTTCACGAATGGGACTAATTTTTTTCTGCGGGATCAACTAGAAATGTCATGCCAGGGTCTCCTTGCTGTCATATTTTCAAATTCGTAAAAACAGTTAACGATAATAATAATTTTTAGAAATTTGTAAAATATGACAGCAAGAAGAATATTCAACTATATAATATGTAAATCTTTATTAGTATATCTCTCAATATGAAAAAAAACTTGAATTTCGAAATATCTAAAACTAGCTGTGAATTCGATCTCGGGTGTTTGCACTTTGCTTTTTTATTATGACTACTTAGCAAATATATTTGCTTCCCTACAGAAGTAGTAAAGATACAAAGATACAAGTAGGTCAATCAATTCGCCTCGAATCAAAGAGTATTTTCTGTTTCTGCAACAACTTTGAATTATGTTAATGATTAAAGTCTTACTATACAACTGATTTTTTAAATATTATAAATGATCATAGATTCTCTAATCTTTAATGACATGCATTAATATCATAAGTCAATCGATTCGTCTCAAGACAAGGAATCTTTTATATTCGTACATCAACTTTGAATCATGAGAATGTAGAAGTTTTGCCATGAAAAACCCATTCTCAAAATATTATAAAGTGCTAAAAAAATTATAATGAATATTTTTAGAAATACTTCAGCCAGTTTTCAGATATCAGTTTTGAAAATCAGCCCTCCAAATTTCATCAGTTTATATGCACCAGCCTTCAAGTTATCGTGTTCACAAGAATGTGTGACACACACACACACAATTTTTAAGGTGTTTTTATTGGTTTTATTTAATTCTATAATCATTTTTAAGTCTAATGTACCATATATAATACTACCCTAGTGTCCAAAGCACACCTCCTATTCTTAATGAAATCAGGCTTTATTTTCATCAATTAGAAATTTAATTAAATCGTTAAACAAGACTTAACGGAATTTCTAAAAATGTAGAATGCGCAGAAAGTAACCTATTCAAACCGAAAAAGTGATTAAAATTGACAGAAAGTGACTAATGTGCATTAATAATGTGACTAATGTTCTTTTAAATTCAGAAGAATTCGATGATATCCATAAGATTCCAGTTGCATTTTTACGAATTCAGGATAAAGTCATAACAATTTAAAGTGAATTTGAAACATTTCAAGCTAAATTTGAAGAAATTCAAATACATTGGGAGAAATCCAAAAAGTTCCATTGATTTCAGTAAAATGGGTGTAAAATTAGATGAATTCAAGGAAATTCAAAAAAGTTTGGTAAGACTCATAAGAATTTAAGTGAAGTGAACAAAATTTAAAAAGTAAAAAAATTTCCATTGAATTGGGTCAAATGGGAGGGAACAGAATTCAGCGAAAATTCACAGAATTTTACTGTTTTTTGCCAAAAATAATGGAGCCCCAAATTTCGCAATACGGGCCCAAATTAGTCGTAAATGAGCCTGATATCATGTAAGAAGAAATAATTGGTCTCACGAACTTGTTCATGTATTTTTTATAACGTTAAGTGGTCATAAACTATATTAAAAATAAAAAGGAAAAGGAAATATCGAAGGACTTTCCGGTCCACGATATTGAAAGAGCCATAAATGAGCATGAAACTCTTTTAGGAAAATAAATTTTTATGAAGAATATTTAGTAAATTTTTTGAAACAATAATCATTTAAACAATTTTCAGAAAACTGTAATTTTCATATTTAGAAAGCATTAAATGAGCCTGAAAAATATGCATTGAAAATAAATTTTGAAAATGAGTTTTCCGTAAATTTATTTAAATAATTTTCAATACAATTATTTAAACAATAATTTTTTTAACGATTTCTTAAATTTTTATTATTATGTTGCGAGAGCCTCAAGTAAGCCCTAAATTTTGGGATGAAGCCGAGTTTGATAGCAGCACTGGTTTTGGAATTATAGATGTGGCGGGGCTAGCTGCGCATATGAAACCAGACAGAGCATTGTTTTTTAAAAAACTAAAAGGTCTGCGTGATCCGGCCTAGTATGGATCGAGAGCCCTTCATGAACCCTCAATTTCTAAAAACCCAGATTAGATTGAATGAAAAGTTTTGAAGTTACAGGTATTGCAGTGCTAGCTTCATGTGAAGCCAGCGCGCATGTCATTTTTTATAAAAAATTGCAGAGCCCGAAATTTAGGACTTACGGCCTTTAATAGCCCTCAATTAGTCCTTAATTAAAGCATGTTTCAAGATTCGATTTCGCAAAAAGGCTGGACCAGGTTCAGAGACGTTTTTAATGCCCAGTTTTTTCACAGAACCTATTCAGAAGGAGTACCTTCATATCGTTTTAGTACCTCCGTCCAAACCAAATAGTGTACGAGCGATATTTTGTGGACCTTCCAATTGTAGAAAGGGAAATGCTTTACTGGCCCTATTGATCCATCCTAGTGGATTGAAATTTGAAAATCTTCACGTTTATTCAAAATCTTTATAATATAATAATATAATTTTTTAGAAAAAGTTCTTCAGTCAGTAGATGGCGTTGAATACTATCCATTTAAAGAGCATGACGATGTTATAATGCTAAATGCTCATTCAATTTCAATAATTGTATTTGATGATGTGGCTTGTAAAAGCAAGATAATATGAAAGCATTTTTTGAAATGGGTAGGCATAAGGATGTTGACTGTTTCTACTTAAGTCAGACATATGCTCGAATTCCGAAGCATCTTATACGTGATAACGTTAATTTGCTGGTATTATTTAAACAGGATGAAATGCACTTGAAGCATATATATGATGATCATGTGAATAGTGACATGCCTTATTCACAATTTAAAGAGGTGTGTTTAGCTTGCTGGTATGACGATAAGTATGGATTCTTTGTTATCGACGAAGATAGAAAGTTCAATCAAGGTAGATACAGAAAAGGTTTTGATTGTTTTCTTAGTCTAGAAAAGTGATATATAAGTATGTAATTATCGAATAAAGACAGTCGTAATTCAAGCGTTATCGCATTAGCATGTTTTCATACAATGACGATTTCCATAAACAAAAAAACATTTTATGGCAAATTGCTAAAGCTAGCGAAATAAAGCTCAAGAAGGTTTTCAGCAAGGTGATTTTCAAAATGAAGAGGAAGAGAAAAATGATGAAGATGATGGAACTTCATTCCTGTCAGCATATGATTCTGAGGTTTCAGAAGATTTAGAAACATCAGCTTCTTTTCTGTCAAATGTAATCGCAAATGATTATCTTGAAAAGTTAGAAGAGAGAAGGAGAGATATAGATAATGTTTATGGTGTATGAAAATTATCGAAAGACAGACTAATGATTAGAGATTCTTCGATAACTTTCAATAAAAATCATATTAATATAGGTATTGTAAGCTATCCAAAGACTGTGGGGTTGCTGGAACTTTTGTTTAGAAAGATACCGAATAGTACTATTATACATGACGGAGACCTCAAAAATTATAAAAATATTGTAATTTCAACAAATGTGCATCGAAAACTTCATAAAGTTGATGGGGATATTCGTGATAATAAATCTTCCAAATACACAAATTTTGTAAAAAAAACTAATTCCCGTCTCAGCTATGTAAACTAATAATAAACATAGTAGAAAGCGCTCTTCATTGGGTAAAGGTTTGATTCCAAAATATATGATTGGCACAGAGGATAATAAATCAGACTACATTTATTGGGATGATCCAAATGAATTGGTGGATCGATTACGCTTACTATTAGCATCCCACGGAGCTGGAAATAATAACCACTCAAAGGAAATTATATCTATTATACATAAATTGAGAGAGGCTTAAATTATTTATTAATTATTGCTTTTCAAGATTTTGATCATTTGCAAAATGAGTATCGATGTGTTTGGACGTCAGTTTAAGAGAGTGGAGACTGTGAGACGTGGTACTCCTGGAATTGGATTGAAATTCACCCCTGACGGCCATTACGACATAGAATACAAAAAACTATGTAATGTGGCTGAAGCTAAAGATCTAAATGATGCAGTAAATTTAAATCATGTTTAATATATGATACAACAAGATATGCAGACTATATATGACATCATAGCTTCTTTACGAACTGAAGTAGTTAATAATAATAATACGATTGTTGATGTTGTGGAAGCACGTATGCATAAAAGTTTGGAAAAGTTCAAAACTGATTTAGAATCAATACAAGAACTGGTATCTAAAAGTGCAGAGCTCATTTCTCAGCTAGATGTCAGGCTGAACGCACTTGATAATGGACACTGAAAAGCTTCAGGTCGCGAAAGAGCTGCATAAGTCTGCTAGAAAATACAACCCTCGTCGACATGTAGACATCCGTGGCATTGATTAAACGTGGCAAGCTGATCTTGTTGAAATGCTTCCTTATCAGAAGGAAAACAATGGACACAAATATATCTTAACAATAATTAACGTATTTTCAAAATTTGCTTGGGCTATTCCTGTGAAAACCAAGAATGCTAAAGACGTGACTCTTTTCGTAAGATATTCAACTCAACTCATTTTGTAAGATAGAATGTTTACTTTTACTCTTAAGCTCTTGGAAAACATAGGACGTGGTTGATTTTCTCAAATGCGGTAACCAGTGGTCGATTTGCACATTTGCCGCCAGTAGGCTATTTAAATTTTTCCGCCCCTACCGTCCTTTACGATTCGATACTTTGACCCTAAATTTTCAGCCCTAAAATCTGCCGCCCTAGGCTCTAGCTTACTCAGCTACAAAGCGGTAACAAAGAACTGGATTCTGTGTTCTCTCTTGAGAGAGCGCTCAGAATCGTTAGACGATGTTTCAGCTCAGAGACCGACGAGAAACTGAAGCCTGGTGAGGACAAAGTCATCGTTCATATGTCAAAGCGGGCTCTGAAAAGAGCCTTTGCCGAACTCATGATTTCATAAGTAAGAATTATATCAAAATTTAGTCTAGAAGCGGTTGAAGATAAACAGCCGCAGCTCGCTCTTTAGTTTTAGTATCTATTCACCAAAAAAACCAGGGGGCTTTTGAAATTTAATCTTATTTATTCTATAAAATATTGAAATATATGCACACATAAAAAGCTTTTGAGTATGAAAAAGCGGTTAAGTATACATAAATTAAAAAGTTGTATAAAAAATACATAAAAACTCTTGAATATAAAAAAAACTAAAAGTTACATCAAAGTAGTTCAAGCGATTATTTATTAACACTTTCCACTTTATACTTATTAAATGAAGCAAAATTCTATGCTTGTACTTAATTTTTTTCACATAAATTTTTCATTTGCTCAAGCAAATTTTCATCCTCATCGTACGCGTTTGTCATTCGTTTAGGTAGAAACACAGTAAACTTATTTTCAAGAGCAACAATGATTCTTGGTCCGAATTGTGTTTGCACTCTTTTAACGTTCATAACCACGTAAATTTTAATAATGTCCAATTCCTTCAATTTTTTTAATGGCAAGATATTCTGGGGTTGTCCAGCTTCGCTGAGTTTCTCAAAATTCATTTTTCTTCACTTAAACTGAAGTTTTTCAAATTTTTTGTTAAATTTTGAAATTTTATTCTTTCTTCAATTAACTGCTTCACTTCTCTAATATTATTTAAAAGAATGTTTATGCGAATTGTAAATTCACTTTTCTTTTCACTACTCGGCATCTACGATATCTACTTGATGGTTAACTGTCAACTGAAAAAAATCAGTCGCATGTTCCCTTACATAGACCCCCACTTGCTTTTAACTGAAGTTCTCATTGTCACCACATCCCATTTTGCACATACTATCCTTCATTAAAAATCTCAGAAAAATAGAACGTCATCACAGCAAATTCTAAGAACTATTTTCAAAGAAATTGTACAACGTAAATTGATAACATAAGAAAAAGCCGCTGAATCGCTGGAGGCATTTCTCAGAAAAAATGTAGCTCGAAATTTATAATATATAAATATAATTCAAAGTTTTTGGAACGATATAAAAGATTCCTTGTCTTGAGACGAATTGATTGACCTATAATACTAATACGTGTCACTGAAGATTAAAGAATCTATGATCATTTATAATATTTAAAATCACTTATTGCATTTATTGTTTGAACGAGCTTAATGCCAATCGGACAGATTTTGAGAAAGTTTTATGATCGCCTTTTTAGCTTAGTTCATTGGACACATTCTTTTATTGAGGTCCTATTATATCGTGAGAGGACTGACCTATCAGACCGTCTCGGTTTGTGGTTTTTCCCGCCATTGTCTTCTTTTGCTAAATTTACCTTAATGCATCTAACATTCAAAAGTTCAGAAGCATTTAACAAGAATTATCCTTTAATTATGGGCAAGGGATAATTCCGCACCAGATACCTGGGTGCCGTTCCCTCACTGCGCGGTTTCCCCTTTTTAAGCTGAACGTCTCTCAACGACCCTCAGTCAGCGGGAGTCCTTTGTGTCTAATGAGGACTCAAGTGCGAAATAAAAAATTTTCTTAATGTAGCACGTGGTAATATAGAAACATAATATTCGAAATCTATGAATTACGACAATTCCAACAATATGTTATTGACCTTCAAATGTTGAAAATTAAAGAATAAATATTCAATTTTATTTGACATGGTCTCAGGATCAGCCTAATTTGAGTTTATTTTTATAAAATTTACTGCAGTAACTCAGATTTATTGGTACAGGGAAATTTTAGAAGCTTAAGTATTTCTGGATGTGGACACTTATTAAATAACTTCATAAATTTAGTTTATTGCTCAAAATTACTCTCGTATCTTTTCACACTCCCAGTGCAAAAGTATAAATGGTCTCATTCTGAGCCTAATTCGGAAACTCATTAACATTATAACGTTTTGAAACTAAGTAATGATTTCTAAACACATTAACTTAATAAATAAATATATATATATATATATATAAATATGCAACTAATTGATGTTTTATACATGATAATTCAGATAATTAAAAATTAAAAAGATAAATGTTATATGCAAACCAAGGGCACGAAAAAATTAGTAAAATAAGAATTTTATTCTGTTAATTATTTGTATTATAAAGAATCATAACAACAAAATTATAATTATCATACTTTAAGCTTCAAAAAGCCGTACTTATTGTTATTTTCACTTACAAAATATCGTAAATGGTTTATATCAAAAGATTGTCATTGAATCATTTGAATCAATTAAATCATTAATCCTTGAAAACTTAGAAAAGTCCTTGAATTTTTTTTACCTGGAAAAACCTTTAAAAGTCCAGGAATTTTGATCATGGTCCTGGAATTTTTATTCTCTTAAAGAAAAAATAGGTTTCGAAACGTGTGCTCTTGTTTACCGTCACGCGTTAATAATTTTAAAACTGAAAAGACGAATTTTCAACAAAAGAATTGAATTTTCAACCCTGTAGAAATTTCATCGCACTCATAATTCACATAAAAAAATGAGAAGATTTTGGCAATTAAAATGACCAGACCCTGAATTGAATGAGGATTAAAAAATTGGAAAATTCTCAGACCTTTGCAAACATTTATTCTTTTTCGTATTCGAAATAATATGTCTTATTTTCAAAAATCTTTGCAAGATTACAATATTTTCAGTTTTTTTACTACAATTTTTGAAAAATGCTTCACTTTTTTTATCTTGTTTGGATAACTGGAAACCACTGCAATTGATAACTTAGAAATTGGTCAAAATAAAGGTTTAAGTCTAAAAAGTTATCTAATTATGAACATTTTATTTATATATTATTCGATTTGAAACGTTTTCTAACTTTCTAGTTTACTCTTCAAACTCAGAATTCAATCATATAATGTGTATACTTTGAATTTTTATTGTTTATGAATCTTCTGAAAGTGTATTTCATAAATATACATAATAAACATACATTTTATGGGTGAAAATAAAAAAGTTATAATTATTCGATTTTGATTTTAGTAGAAAAAAGTTACTTCAGATCAATATAAAACTTTTTTTTCTATTCATATTAATTACAGTTAGTGTAAAAATAACGATTTGTGAAATCAAGTAGTACGCTCTTATTTTATAATTATAATTTTTTATTTAATCTGGGTGTCTACTATGCTTTTCATTCAAGAAGGCCTCACTTAAATTCGTCACTCCTACTCTTAACTACTCAGTGAAAAAAAAACACAAAAAAACGGCATATAGATTAAAAGAAAGCTTATTTTATTCCACATCACGTAACGTAGCAAACTTATTTGAAAAGAAAATTTTTTTATGAGGTCTAAATTACAAGAAAAATTGTCGGAGCAATTGAATTTATACCTGTATAACAAGAATGCCACTGAAATATTTGTTATGCTACCTAAATGATCTTGAAATTGATAAAATTCGACTTTTTCGCTTTTTTCTTAGAGTTATATCAAATTTCTCGACTATCTGACCATGAAGTGTGCGATGTATGTTATCAAAAATACACTTTTAATATGTTGCAATAATTTGAGTGTCTGAATGAAGTAAAAATGTTTTCCGGTACACCTAAATTTGGATCCGCATAGTGAGGAATTCAAAAACAAAAATTTTATTTCGCCTAAGCATCCTCGAAGATTAATAAGAAAATGATAAAATTGTTGTTATGGATTTCTGACTATGCAGACAAGAATTTAGGTACAATAGACAACATTTTCATTCAACTCAGACACCAAAAAGTCCTCTTATCGTGAAGTAAAAATTAATATTTCACTCTTAAATATTTTCTTGTAATTGAGAGTCACTAAAAATTATTTAAGTGTCAACCTTCTTCATATACTATCGCTGCAATTTACTGCAAATAAATTCCCGATAACATATGTCACACATTTCATGATTACACGGTTTTATGGTTGCACAGGTAAAATTGAATTACCTTGATCTATTTTTTCTAGTAACCCAGATCTCTTAAAAGAATTTTTTGGTCTCTAAATAAAACGAAGTACAGAGAAGAGAGGATTATAATTAAATTATCAGATCAATTATTTTCGAATCCGAGCATGTGCCGTCTATAAAGCCGACTACAAAATGTTCAAATAACAAATTTAAAGTTAAAAAAGCTGCCAATTTCTAATTATCAAGTTCAGCGATCTCGCTTTTATATGAAGATATGAGGTCTATTATGCGAAATAAAAATTTTATAGAAATGATTTCAGTGAAGCCTTTGCTTTTCTCTGACATGAATATTTAGAGGGCTAAAATCGCTACTTTTCATCAAATTCACCATTTTCATATCGTCTCAATTGCCATAGTGCAAACTTTATATGCATTTTTGGTCGATTTTATCGAAAAATAATAATTTCTCGAAAAATGTTGAATATGGAAAAGATGTATTTTTATGAAATACGCATTTTCTTTGCAGACAATTTGTATATAATGTTATTAGCAAAAAGCAATCATGCTTTTTTTGGTGAATATTTTCCCTAAAACCACTCTTTGAAGCCAATAAATTCATCCATTAAACTTTTAAATCAGTTATGAATTGCCTTCTTTATAGAGGTTTGAAAATAAAATGAAAATTGATGAAAAAATCCAATTTCAAGAAATAATTTTACGTAAAGTTCAGATTCAAAGAATCTAATACTTCGTTTTTGTGGGTTTTTGACTTTTTGGGCACCTATTATTAGGAAAAAAAATCGCTAGCAAAATCGCTGACATGGTCGCGCAGAAATTTGGCTGGAATTCAACAAAATCTTTAGTATGACCCATATATATTTTGCTGATTAGTTTAACGCGTTTGAAATGTACGTGGAAACGCGATCTCTTACTGAACGGTCGTTCCAGAATAATACTAACTATTCAATCAATTGATTAAAGGTTCGCGAGTTAAGTAATTGTTTATTTGAACTTATATTTTATAGTGAAATTTGGAAAATTTGAAAAGAAATATCAATTCACTACTTCGTCGATGCCCCCTCATCGACGACTTGGGATGTGGAGGTATCTGTTTCTTCTTTCCAGGCTCCTGATTATAGCGTGAAGAAAAGTTCTGAATGCCGGTTGGAGCATCCTGCTGTGACTTCACACCAATACAAGCAAGCCCTGGGCTCCAAAACAATATTGTTCAGAACAAGTTAAATTTAGTTATTATTTATTCCATTTTTGCACTACTGTATTCACAAAATTCACACAATCCTTTTGAGCCCAAGTGCAATTTTGTACTGTATAAAGTAAGAGAAATAGCATCTTTATGATTTAGTGCATAATATATTAACAATGTTGTACATATTGAGTTTTAATTGATAGCTATGTTCAGTTAAAATAAGAAAGAATTGCTTTAATGTTCTTTCGAATTTTAAAATATTCATTTGTGGAGATACCGTGTGTTAAAGTTAAATAACGATGACCAGACACGAAAAATTCACGCGTTTTTACCTTTCGCACAATTATAATTATTTATAATATATGTGACGCGCCCCGAGAAAAGGGCCCTTAGCGGCCAAGAATGATTTTCTGATTATGAGCATTTATTATTAATCGAAACTTGCTCTTTCGATTGACGAAGTCAGAAAAATTCCCCGTGCAATATTTA
>JAUMHM010000087.1:7468480-7492546 GCA_032362435.1 Melikaiella ostensackeni | reverse complement strand
ATTTCAATAAAAAACAAATGAATGTAATACCCACGGAATAACCGATACCAGTCTGAAGTTAGCCGTCTACTTCGAGCAAAAACAAATGAGTGTAAATAACTGCGCATTTCTTGATAAAATTTGTTTATAACAATCACATTTGTCATGGAATAACAATATAGTTTACAAAAGTATCACTAGCAAGACTAACAAAGTACGTTTGAAAAAAAAGTAACTGAAACTCTTGAAAATCGCTCAAACTGTGCATTTGTTTATAAAATTTGTTTATAAGAGTCACAAAATGGTTATGAAATGACAATATCGTTTATTGAAACATCACTGCCACGTCAAACAAAGCAGGTTTTTTAAAAAGAAAGCACGTCAAACACTAAAAAATTGCTGAAACTGCGCATTTATTTATAAAATTTGTTCATAACAATGACATTTGTCACGAAATGACAATATAGTTCACAAAAGTATCACTAGAAAGACTAACAAAGTACGTGAAGAAAAAAGTAACTGAAACTCTTAAAAATTGCTCAAACTGTGCATTTGTTTAAAAAATTTGTTTATAACAATAATAAATATATTCCGTTTTGTCTTCATACGTTTTTATGTTACTTCAAATTGGATTGGAAACGAAAATCGCTTAATAAATATCCAAAACCACTCGAAAATCACCTGCCATTTTTTGTAACAATAAAATTGTTAATAACGATTTATTAATTTATAATAAACTATTAGGTTATGTTTCTCGAATGTTCATTTATTGATTGGATACTAATATCAATCATTTTGAATTAATTGCGTATTATTATAGTAACAATATCTTAAATTTTACGATTTTTGCCAACTTTGTATATAAATAAAGTAAACAATAATTTTTTTTAATTCGGCCTCGAGGGATCTCTTAAGAATTTAGTTAGATTTGATTTCAAAAAAAAATTTTAATCGGTTAAAAATTGTAGCCGGAATCGTATTTTGAACATTTTATCGTCATTTTGCCCCACTGCGGGACCGTCAAGTAGTATAAGAGTTTTTGAGTCAGCCACAAAGGTCGTCAAGTAGTTCACGTAATTTTAAACTAACTGCAAGAAGTGTGGAGTAGTATAAGTCATTTCAATCCATCAAAAAGGATGTCCGGTACTTTAAGTCATACGTGGTGTCAAGTAGTGTACGTAATCTTAAGCCAACTGCAAGAAGTATCAAGTAGTATGAGTCATTTTAATTCAGCAACAAGGATTTCCAGTAGTCATTTCAAGTCAGCCATGCAGGATGCCCAGTAGTATAAATGGTTTTGAGTCAGCCATACGTGGTGTCAAGTAGTGTTCGTAATTTTAAATCAACTGCAAGAAGTGTCAAGTAATTTAAGTCATTTTAATCCAGCAACAAGCATCTTCAGTAGTATAAATAATTTTAAGCCATCCACAATGATATCCAGTGGTATAAGTCAATTTAAGTTAGCCTTGCGGGATGACCAGTAGGATAAATCGTTTTAAGTGAGCCATACGGGGTGTCAATTAGTGTACGCAGTTTTAAACCAACCGTAAATGGTGTCAAGTCGTATAAGTGCTTTTAATCCAGCCATGTGGGTCGTTCAGTAGTATATGTGAATTAGGGTCAGCCAGGTAACATTGAGACTTTGAGAATGGAAAAATCTTGTAATTTAGGAGCATGAATTCAGTGAGGAGTTCAGTCATAAGTGCTATAAAAAGTTGATCGTAAACGATTACTAACTAATATAAGACTCTTTTTTTATAACAACACCATGATTTCGGCTCATTTTTATGTCTGCGGAGCGGGCCCACAAACTCGAGCAGTGTTTTCTGCAGGCACTCGAGGGAGGCTCTGGAGGCTCTTATGGGAAGTTATTGAGGCCCTCGCAGGAGGCTCTGAGGCTCTCGTGGGAGAATTTGGAGAACCTCGTGGGAGGCTCTGAAGACCCTCGCGCGAGGTTCTGGGGCTCTCGTGGGAGACTTTGGAAGCCCTCGCGGGATGCTCTGAAGGTCCTCGTGGGAGTTCCTGGAGACCCTCGCGCGAGGTTCTGGGGCTCTCGTGGGAGACTTTGGAAGCCCTCGCGGGAGGCTCTGAGGGTCCTCGTTGGAGTTTCTGGAGACCCTCGTGGGCGACTGTGGAAGCTCTAGTGGGAAGCCCTGAAGGCACTCGTGGGAGGCTCTTATAGGAGGTTACTGAGGCCCTCGCAGGAGGCTCTGGGGCTCTCATTGGAGACTTTGAAGCTCTGGAGGTTTTTATGGGAGATTATTGAGGCCCTCCAGGGAGGCTCTGGGGCCCTCGTGGGAGACTCTAGACGTCCTCGTTGAAGGGTCTAGAGTCTCACGTGGGAGGCTCTGGAGGCTCTCGTGGAAGGCTCTGAAGGATCTTGTGGGCGTCTCTAGAGTTCCACGTGGAGGGCTCCAAAGCTCCTCGTGGGAGGATCTGGAGGCCCTCACAAGAGGCGAGATCTTTTTTTAATACAGAGAGATATTTTTTTACTAACGATTGTATTGTTGTAAACAATGATAGGTGATGTTTGAATAATTTTAGGTATTTTCGAGTGATTTTCGTTTTCAATCCAACTTAACGTAATATACAAGTATATAAAAACGAAATAAATATATTTCTTAATGTTATAAACAAATTCTACAATTAAATGCGCAGTTTTAGCAATTTTTGAAACTTTGAGGTAGTTAACTATATTTTCATTTCATAAAAACGGTGTTTGTTATAAACAAATTTTATAAGCAAGTAAACAGTTTGAGCAATTTTTGAGTGTTTGAGGTCGTTCTTTTAGAACGTACTTTGTTAGATTTGCTAGTGATACTTTAGTGAGTTATATTGCCATTTAATGATAAGTTTTATTGTTATAAACAAATTTTATCAACAATTGCCTAGTTTGAACAATTTTTGAGCGTTTGAGGTCCTTTTTTTAAAAAAGTGTTTTGTTCAACTTGACACTTATGCCTCAGTAAACTATATGGTCATTAAATGACAACTGTGACTGTTACAAACAAGTTTCATGAACAAATGCACAGTTTGAGCAGTTTACAAAAAAAGTAACTGAAACTCTTAAAAAATGCTCAAACTGGAAATTTGTTTATAACAATCGCACTCGTCAGAAAATAAGAATATAGTTTATTAAACAACTATAATATTTTATGCCGTCATATTCATTACATGTATTTCTGTGGTTTTTGGTCTATTTTGGTCGATTTGTCATCCGCTCGACCAAATGCAAGTTCCAAAATTTTCACTAGCATGCTGCGATAGCTGAACTGGTTAAAACACCTCTCATGAATAGAGGAGGTGTCGGTTCAAATCCGGCTCGCAGTGAAATGTTTGCAACTTATTTTTCGTTTCATACGAAATTTTGTTTTGAAAAATTTTCTTTTTCATGATTGTCGATACAACAGATATCTGTTGATCGGGCTTCCTCTGTATAAAGTTAAAAAATTAGTCATCTTATGCCTAAAGCCAAAAACCGCAGAAATGCATGCAATGGATAGTTTATTAAGGTATCACTATCAAGCCTAACAAAGTACTTTTGAAAAGAAAGTAACTGAAACTCTTAAGAATTGCTCAAACTGCTCATTTGTTTATGAAATTTGTTTATAACAATCACACTCGTCGTGAAATACTATTTCAGTTTAGTAAAGTATCACTAGCAAGCCTAACAAAGAACGTTTGAAAAAAGTAACTAAAAGTCTTGCAAATTACTCAAACTGCACACTCGTTTATAAAATTTGTTTATAACAATAAAAAAAATATATTTCTTTTTAGTTTTTTTAATGTTAGCATACTACTTCAGATTGGATTGAAAATGAAAATCTCTTAACGAATATCTAAAATCATTCAAAAATCCCCTACCATTGTTTATAACAATATAATTGTTAGTAACAAGTTATGCATTTATAATAAACTATCAAGTTTTGCTCCGCTAAAATTTATTTATCGATTACACGCTGATATCAATCATTTTAAATTAATTACGTATTATTAAAGCAACAATATCTTAAATTTTACAATTTTTTTCAACTTCATGTTTAAATAGCGTAGATGAAAGAAATAGTTATAAAAATCGGCCTCAAAGAAACTTAAAAAATTTAGTTAGTTTTAATTTTAAAAACATTTGAAATCGATTTGAAATTGTAGTCGGAATCGTATTTTGAACATTTTTTTGTCATTTTGCCCCACTGTGGACCGTGGGGGCAATCGCAAAAGCTTCAAGGATAATGACATATAGCAATTGATTATTCCATGCAGTTCGAAGGAATTTCTTCTTTGTGAGCTCAAATGAATTTTCCGCTTCGGGAAACTGGATAACTAGAGATTTTGAATGAACCCGGACGTTTAACAAGGCCTTGATCATCATTGTTTCTTGGGTAATGTTTACATTGTTTTGGAGGGAATCGATTTTAATCAAGAATGTTGTCGTTAAAAACCTAAAAGCTGGTGAGTGTTTTAAATCACTTATATCTTCCTTGATAGATTTGTTTCGGACTTGAAAGTGCAATACCTGGTTTAACTTGTTTGACTTCTTGAAGAATTGTCTTCACCTTCTTTTCCCTTCCAAACAGATCTTCATTCATGATTACGAATGTTTCATATGTCGAGGAATCCTGCTTCACAATAAACAAAGACACAGATGGAAAAGAAATGAACCAAAAAGCACTAAAATTTATTATCAATTTGAATCATCAATTTTTTTGAAACATCTGCAATATTAACGTCTTGCCGGTGTTATGTATGTTGTTAACTGATTCTTTGTGGAATGTATTCGTCTTGTTTGCTAAGCAACGAAAGGAATTATTAATTTAGCCTTCATTGGGAAAACTATTATAGAACCAAAATTTTAAAAGTAAACGAATGTGTTTCTTCCTGATTTGCTGAGTAAAGCAGGCAAAAGTGAAATTTCAGACATCACAAACTGATATTCATAAGTGATTGAAAATATTAACTAAGGTTACCAAGAGCCAGTGCAATTTGTTGGGCAATTTATAAATAAAACCGTATTGATTTACGTACATAACAAGCTTTGTTTGTTAGTTTGCGCAGGGTTTAATGAAATATAGTGAAAAATAAAAACTAACAAATCATTTAGTTGCATTTTCCAGTTTGCAGGCAACAAACGGAAGTAGCAGTTGGCTTTTATCAGATGCTTACAATAAAGGGTGAGAATGAACTAAATTATGAGGTTGAAATAAAGGTCAATTGAAGATTTCGTTTGTTGCTTATTAAAGTTGCAATACCCGTAACTTTCTCTGACTGATAAATCTAATTGATCTCCCCTGGTAATTTCTGACCAAAAAACTATATTTTAGGTTTCCCTAGACTTATGAGACAAGATATTAATGTGCGTTGAAAGAAGATTGGACAAAGACTCTTAAATTCGTTGTCTCAATTATTCAAAGCGATTTGAAGTTAGAGATGACTGAATTTGCTTCAGCTCTCATCCCCTTTCTCCTTCACAATTTTCGCGGATTCCCATGTCACCCTAGAAGGGGCTGAAATTCGTCCTCAAAGGAGGGTAGAAGGCAAGAAGGGACTGGGATGAGGTGAACCGCACTTCGTCGTTAGGAGAAGGCGAACATTAGCCGTCAGAACTTGGGATAAGGAGCACTTCTGAATCGACCCAGGATTATGGAACTCCATAACGTCTAGGTATAAGGCCTTTATTTGTTTCATTTTTGGTTATCCCACAAGAATCGCAATAAAAATTATATATTTCTTACCTTTTTCTTTAAGTTGAAGTGAAAATCGTTTTTCGAATTTCTGAAATCAACAAGTGTTCAAACTACTAGAATTCCAAAAACCTTTTCGAAATCCTTGGCATTTCCTAGACTCTATATAACAATCCTGATTAAACGATAAACCCTTATTTTGCCTTTGATAAAAAAAGAAATAAAGCAAGAGCTTCCTGAAAATTAGAGAACTTTGCTGCGCTTGGGAGTTGGTAAATATGCATTGTTGAGAAACCGGAAAGCGATTCGTTCCATCCAACATGAAATAACGGGAGTATAATTTGCTACATGCAAATTTTATTTTAACGACGAGGTGCTTCACGGAAACTTCGTCAGCAGTAAAAAAGGCATAAAGCAAAAGTAATGATTATGTGAGACTTTATATAGTCAAATTTATCGGATCTTTGAAATGGAATTCAGATTTTCAGATTCTTTAGATCTTGGGACGAGTTTCCTGCCTTATAACGATTCGATGGGTCGTAATATTGGACTTTGCAGGGAAATGCAGCCGGTATCGATCTGAAGTCGAACTCTAATAGCTTCGAATTACGTGAGGCAGATTGGTGTTCAGGATAGGCGGTAGATTCTGGCAGGTTGGTCGTACCTATTTCGGGTCTCGGCTTTGGATCGAGTCGACAACGCTTTTCGAGTGGACTTTGCTTCGATTGCACTCTTGGCACTCGTTTAATTCAACCTACCTTCACCCCCTTTCCTAACCAGATATTTCCACTTACATTTCAACTGTGAAACCTGTCTTGCATGTCAAAAGAGAATTCTATCAAACACATAAAATGAGACTATCAATTTTATATTTTAATTTTGTTGTAATATTTGACTAATATTACCACAAGTCTAGATCTTACGATGCTTTAATTTGAATTTAAAGAACTGTATTCTTTTGTTACCTGAAATTAATCACCAGTGTCTGTTTTCATTACAAACTACTACATACTTTTGTCATAATAAAATAGATAATACCTTTCACAACACCTCTATTGAAAATCCGATTTCCAGTACCTGTAGAGCGGGGCGAAACAAGGCTGGAACACCTTGTTTCGCCCCGCTGTACAGCTACTGGAAATCGAATTTCCACTAGAGTACGAGTACTTATGAAAAATAATATGCATTAGACGGAATGGAACATACTATTGATCTGCAAGTCTGTCGCCTAATTTCACGCTAATTACAACAGATTATGGGCTCAGAAATTATTGAGAAAGAAAAGAAAAATATTTATAACTGAGAAAAGAAATTTTTTTTTCAGACTGAAACTTTTTTTGTTGTTTTCAAAAATAAAAGACCAAGTCTGACAAGCATACCTGTCAAAATGTTTACAATTTTTGTATGCTGAAAATTTCTATTTTATGCTAAATTTTTATGATAGGCTGTGCTATATTCAACCTTTTGTGAAAATGTCAAGTACCAGCGTGCAAATTGGAAAGATAAGAAAAGAAAATCATGATACCTGGAAGCTTCAAATGGAAGCTGTTTTGGATGAAAATGACTATTGGACGTGCGTCAATAAAACCGCTCAAAAACCACTGGAATTAGAGCATCTGCTGCCACGAACTGGGAAAAAGTTGATGCAAAGGCAAGGACTGATCTTATTTTATCAATAAGCCCAACGGAATTGCGTCACATTAAACATTGCACAACTTCAAACGAGGTATGGAGAAAGCTTGAGAAAGTATACCAACATAAAGGTCCAGGCAGAAAAGCAACTCTTTTAAAACAATTACTTTTCACCAAAATTCTGATGGTGATTCAATGGTCGAACACTTAAATAAGTTTTTCAACACTGTTGATAAACTGAACGAAATGGATGTTGTAGTAGCTGATGATCCACTTCCTATTTTTCATTATATAGTATCCCTAAAAATTATGAAAAATTTCGTTGTGCAGTTGAAGCTAAAGACGTATTTCCAGTACCATAGGCATTAAAACGGTTGGGTCCGATCATAGGAAAAATAAACCGTGGTTCAAAAATTCATCAAGCAACGGTGGTTGTCCAAAAAATGAAAAGTTTTGACAAAATGCGCAGATGAAAAGCTACAAATATGATTACTGTCAAAAACTAGGGTACAAAGTAACCGATTACTGGGAGAAAAAAAATCAACAGCACAAAGCAGCCAACGTAGAAGAGGCTCATGTAACAATCAACAGAACATCAAATCGACACAGCAGTGAACATTTTAAAAGAAATTATTCACAAGAATCCAATAAATCCGAAGTGTCTTTTTCAGCAGAAGCATAAAAAGTACAAACTTCTTCCCCTAGAACTAAATGGTGTCTTGATAGTGGAGCAACATCTCATGTGTGTCAATGTGCCATGTGTGTCATTTAACCATGTTAAGGATTATATCATTCGACCTGCTACAAAGTATACTGCTGAAATTACAGATTTGTCTTAATAGACGCGGTGTTACGTTAATCGGAACTCAAGCATAAATCAAGGATCAACATGGTGAAAAGCTTGCCCTTGCACAAAAAAGAAACAATTTATATCTTTTAGAGGAGGGCTAGTACAAATGAATTTGAAAAAAAAAATTTCTCAAGTCACGGTAAGAGGAATACCAACAAAAGTCAAGAAAGAAGCAAATGCTTGGAAATTTTGTATTCTAGGTAAGCAAGCAGCAACTCTAGTACCCAAATTTTCAAACCCAAGAAGTAAAAATTTGCTTTACCTTATACACTCAGACGTGTGTGGGCCGATGCGAGTGCAGTCAATTGTTGGCGCAGAATACTTCATAATTTTTACAGACAACAAATCGCATTGGTGAGAGGTACGTTTTCTAAAGGAAAAATGAGAAGTTAGAAATGAAATTATAAAATTTAAGGCACTAGTAGAAACTCAAACAGAAAAGAAAATCAAAATCTTGAGAACTAATAATGGTTTGGAGTACTGTGACAATGATTTTTCATAGAAGTTAGAATTAGCTACTATAAAGAGGAAACGGACTGTTGAATATACATCACAACAAAATGGAGTATCTGAACGCATGAATAGAACTTTCGTAGAAATGGCTAGGTGTTTATTATTTCAATCATCTTTACAACTAAGTTTTGGGCTGAAGCCATAGCTACGGCTGCCTATATTGGGAATCGATGTCCAATAAGAGCCCTGAATAAAGTAACTCCTCATGAAGTTTGGTATCGAAACCTCATATGTCGCATTTCAGAATTTTCGGCAGCCAAGCTTTTGCTCTCGATAAATCCTTAACAATAGGAAAACTTGATCCACCATCTACTAAATGCATTTTCGTAGGATACTCTAGCGAATCCAAAGTACATCGTTTGTGGAACCCAAAAACTAAGAAGGTAGTCAAGAGTCGAGACGTAATAAGCATCGAGAATTCTGATAAAGTTGACGAATCTGATAAGAACAACAATGTCACGAAATGCAAAGTTTTTCTTGGTAATAATCATGGGAAAGAAGAAATTCAAGCTTAAAATCAAAGAGAAATTGAACCTGGAATTTGGTTTGAAGCTGATGAAGAAGAAGATTTTTAAGAACTACAACGAGAAGATGAATATCAAGACTTACAAGAAACTCAACGAAAAGACGAAAATACAGATGCTCAAGAACCACGACAAGAAGACGAAAATTCAGAGCAAAATCCTATTCCACTCCCTGGGTGACTTAAAATAATCAGGACAGGTAATAAGCGATGACCAAGAAGGCCATACCAAATGGTCGAAGAAATACATCAAGCACAACTAATGTACGATGAACCTGCAGATCCAAAGCTGAAAGAAGCAATGTCAGGGTTGCTTGTTCAGGAATGGAAGAAAGAAATGGAACTTGAATTTGTTGTATCAACTGAAAGCAAAGCAGGAATTTAGTTAAACCTCCTGAATACAGAAAAGTAAAAGGTTGTAAATAGGTTCTTCGAACAAAATTCAAAGATGGAAGCATCGAGAGAAGAGAAGCAAGATTAGTTGCAAAAGGATACTCCCAGCAACATGGAATAGATTATCAAGAGACATTTTCTCCTGTGGCTAGACAAAGCTCCATTATAATTATAATTGCTCTTGTCGCAGAATTAGGTCTTGTTTTGTATCAAATGGACATTGTAATGGCTTGTATCAATAGAGACTTGGATGAAGAAATATATATGGAACAAGCAGAAGATTTCATAAAACCAGGTTATGCAAATTTTGTCTGTTTACTAAAAAAGTCTCTTTATGGTTTGAAGCAGTCTGGAAGGCAATGGTACAAGAAACTAGATAGATGACTTCAGGAATTCGGACTCAAATCTTTAAATGCAGCAGATTGTGTCTATCTAAAAAGAACCAAAGAAATCATCCTCATCATTGTAGTTTAAGTTGATGATTTGATTGTCGCAACAAACCGGAAAGGAGAATTTACTCGAATTGAAGACTCTTTAGGACAGGATTTCAAAATGAAAGATTTGGGAGCCTTACACTACTACTAAATCTGTGATAATGTCACTACGCAAGTATATCGAAGATATCTTGATTGAGTTTAAAATGGAAGACTCAAAATCAGTTTCCTCTCCTTTGGAAAATAAGGCAAAAGTTTCAAAGAAGAAGGCACCAAGGACTGATGAAGAAGCAAAAGAGGCAAGTCAATTTCCTTATCAATCATTAATTAGATCACTAACGCATTTAACTGTCGCAACTCATCCTGAACTAGCTTATACTCGTACTGTCAGTGTCTCGAGTTAGTTCAATTAAAATCCAGGAGAAGAACATTGGTATTCAGCTAAAAGAGTTTCAAGATACCTTCGAGGATGTACTAATCAAGGTTTAATTTATCAAAAGAGTAACGAAAAACTGACTGATTATAGTATGTATATGCAGATTGGGGAGCTGATATTGATGACAGTACTTCATACACAGGTTTTGCTTTTCAACTGGCTGGTTCCTGCATTACATGGGAATCCAGAAAACAAGGAACCATTGCGTTATCCACTAGTACTGAAGCAGAGTATATGGCCTTAGCTGAACCTGTAAAAGAAACTGTTTACCTGTGAAACTTCATCAAGGAAAGTGGATTCAAGGAACTGATCTCAGAAAAAACTTCTATCTTCTGTGAAAATCAAGACGCTTGGAAATGAATGAAAAACCCAGTTCACCATTCAAGAACTAAGCGAATAGATATTCCCTACTACTATATAAGGAAAATTTCCGAACAAGGTGAAATAGATGTGAACTACACACCCACTGCAGAAATGCCAGCTGACGTATTAATCAAGAGTTTGGTCACGCAAAAATACGAAAAATGTCTCCAAGGCTTAGGAATTCAAGAACTATTGAACTAAACAATTTGATAAGACCTGTTTTGAGGAGGAATGTTATATTATTAACTTTTTTTTAAAACACTGCACCTCGAATTTTTCTTGTAAAAAATTTATTATGAAAAGACTCGCGTTGAGAGGGAAGGTTATAATATTTGACTAGTATCGCCAGGAGTCTAGTTCTTATAATTCTTGAATTCGAATTTATAGAACTGAGTTCTTTTGCTACCCGAACTTTGTCACCTGTGTCTGTTTTCATCCCGAACTACTACATTCTTTTGTCATCATGAAGTAAATAATATATTTGATCTGAAAGTCTGTATCTTAATTTTGACGCTCATTTCAACAAAATTGAAATTCAAAGTCTCAGCCTTTCTGTCTTTTGTTTTACAATCAAATATACTCTGAGAGATTATATTTAACTATAATTCAAAAATTTTTGACGTTCGCATATTATCTCTTTAAATGCAGATTGGATTGTTGTGGTGAGTGAACGAGTCGCTCCGATATTCAAACAATGGTAACGTAGTTGGAGAAGAATGCAAATTACCACTCAGTCGTCGGATTTCGTATTGCGCTAATACACCTTCATATTCAACATTTTTCGAAGAATTGTTACACATCTGATGTAGAACAGAAGTACATAATGGCCTATGTTGACAATACCCTCAGGTCCCTACAAATTTTTCTTCCATTTTTTAGGATATTTAATATATATTCCTTGAAGAGGAAAAAATGTGATGTGCTTCTATTACCATTTCGATAAATGGAGAAGTAGTTCAATATGGAAACAAGAAAGGGTGGTTTCTAATTGTGCTATAATTATTATTAGGAAGCATTTAAATATTATGTGAGATTTAAAAAGAAGGCTCTTCTTTTCTTGAATTCAATTTACTAATTTATTTTTACCTAATTAATTACCTAAATTTGTATTTACCTAATTTTTATTCTTCCGAATTACTTTTTGTGCTAATTTTCATTTTTCCAAATTACCATTTGTCTTGATTTTTATATTTCCAAATTACCATTTGACATCATTTTTATTTTACCGAATTATGATTTCATCTAATTTTTCTAATACCGAATTACTATTTAACATAATAATTATTTTTCCGAACTACCATTTGTCATAATTTCTATTTTTCCGAATTACAGTTTGACATAATTTTCATAATACCGAATTTCTATTTAAGATCATTTTTAATTGGCAAAAATACTATGTGACATAATTTTTATTCTTCCGAATAAGCACATAACCTAAAATTCATTCAAACGAAACGTCATTTGTGATAAACTCCACGTCATCGAAACTGCATGTAACATAAATTTCATTCCTTCTAAAATGGCGTCCGGCATCTCATTGGCTGATTCGTTTTTGCGGCATTATTCAGCCAATCAAAATACCGGGCGACATTTTAGGACGAATAAAATTTATGTTACATGCAGTTTCAAAGACATAGGGATTATGACAGATGGCATTTTGTTTAAATGAATTTTAGCTTATATACTTATTCGGAAGAATGAAAATTATGTTAAATAGTAATTCGGTATTATAAAAATTATGTAAATTGTAATTCGGTAAAATAAATATTATGTCAAATGGTAATTCGGCAATATAAAAATTATGACAAATGATAATTCGGGAAAATAAAAATTATGACAAATGGTAGTTCGGAAAAATAAAAATTAGGTTGAGTAGTAATTCGGTATCATAAAAATTATGTCAAATGATAATTCGGAAATATAAAAATTATGACAAATGGTAATACGGAAAAATAAAAATTAGCACGAAAAAAAGTTCAAAAAAATAAAAATTAGGTGAATTGGCCATTACGATAAATCAAATTCATAGTAAATTGCTATTCGATTAAATGATGTTAAGAAAAATAAATATTGGGGAAAATAGAATTTGGGGAATATCCAAGCGCCTCTTTTGAATTCAGCTGTATTCACTTGAGTTAGACATTAATCAATCAGAACATTTTTTATCAAATTTTTGATCGAATCAAACATAAAGTTTGAATATTATTTGTACAACTATTTAGTTATTTAGGGCAGCCGTTTTCATCGAGGGAGAAAATTTCCGGTCATTTTCGGTTTTTCCCGGTTAACAAAAATTTTTGATAGTCATTGGAATTTAAAAATTCGAGCTCTAAAAACTGAAATGTTTTTTATTTGAAGTAGTCAAAACTGAAATACAAATTAAAGTACTCAAAGTGGAACTCTTTTGAATTTTAAACTTTTTGAATCGAAGCTTCAAAAAATGTTGATACAGAAATTTTTAAATTAAACGCTTTATAATTTACACGTATAAAATGGAAGCTTTTAACACATTCCAATCAAACAATTTTAAATTAAATGCCATTAAACTGCAAAATTTTGAATATTCAAACTTTTACAAATTGAGCAGTTCAAAGATTTCTTGTTCAAAAATATAATATTAAATATAAAAAATTATCCGCTTTTGATTCAGAAATAAACAATCAAAATTTCGTCTCTTCCATCTTAATGAAAACGTTAAAAAGAAGACTTCCCTCTTT
The DNA here is from genome assembly GCA_032362435.1 of Melikaiella ostensackeni. Taxonomy (NCBI): domain Eukaryota; kingdom Metazoa; phylum Arthropoda; class Insecta; order Hymenoptera; family Cynipidae; genus Melikaiella; species Melikaiella ostensackeni. The sequence continues at coordinate 7,479,028 of JAUMHM010000087.1, read as the reverse complement.
CAATTCAGAGAAAAAAAGAAATGACAAAGATTTCCTTCCTTCCAACTCTGTAGAAATATTAAGCATAAACAAATGTCCCTTTTCTAATTAGAAAGGAAATTGAAAAACAAAATTTCCTTCCTTCCAATTCGATAAAAATCTTCAAAAAAAAAATTATCCTTCTTTCAATGCGTTAAATAATGAAAATCAAAATTTCCTCCTTCTTAATTCGACAAAAATGATAAAAATATAAAATGTCCCTCTGAAAATTCAACAAAAATTAATAAATAAAATTCAACTCGATAAAAACTTTAGAACAAAAAATTCCCTTTTCCAATTCAGACAAAAATTGGAAATAAAAAGTTTTTCCCTTCAACTCAATAAAAATGTTAAAAAGGAAAAATGGTTCCTCTCAATTCAGAGAAAAAAGGAATGGCAAAAATGTAGTCCCTTCTAACTCCATAAAAAATTTGAAAATAAAAGAATTTCCCTCTTCCATTTAAAAAAAAAATGAAAACCAAGATTTCCTCCCTCATGACTCAATGAAAATCTTAAAAATAAAAAATTATCATCTTTCACGTTCATAAAATATTGAAAACAAAAATTTCCTCCTTTCCAACTCGATAAAAATCTTATAAATATTATATGTTCCTCTGACAATTGAACAAAAACTAAAAACTAAAGTTGCCTCGTTTCAAACTCAATTAAAATGTTAAAAATACAGAATTTGCCCGCCTGCAAGACAATTGAATGTGAAAAAGAAAGAAGTTCCTCTTCGAGTTAAAAAAAAATTGAATAACAAAATTGATCTCCTTTTTTTGAATGAGAATTGTGAAGTTCAAACGTTTTTTTATACATGAATCTCTTAAAGTCAAATTATTTTAATCTTAAGTCATTTAAAATAATAATTGTTCACTTTTTATTTATACATCAATATTCAACACTTTTATTTACAAATGACACATTTAAAAAGATCGAGCAATTGAAATCGTAACGTTTAAAGTCTTAATTTAGCACTCTGGAATCTTAACGATTTAAGGCTTTGCATTTGTTTTAATTGCTTAACATTTGTTTAACTACTGAACTGAGGCTTTCGAATTTAAGCAGTTTAACTTTCAACATTAGAATCTGTAAATTGTCTAATTTTAAACAGATTCCGAATCGACTTTTAAATCAATTATTGTTGAATTTTTAATATTTGAGCTACAGTTTCAAAAATCAGCAAATGATTTATATTTACATTTGATCAACTTAAAACCTTATTTTGATAAAATTTCAAATTCAAACGCTTTAAACTTTTGATGGTTTATGTCTTCAAAACTGCATTATAAAATTCTTTAAATTGAAAATGTACGTTTGAAAATGAAGACCTAAAGTGGAAAATTTTTTAAGTAAAATATTTTGGAAATAAAAATTGCGCTTCCTAAATTGAATGATTTCATAATCAAAAAGTTAACTATCAAACTTAACATTAAAAAAAGGTGAAATCGGACTTATTTTAAATTACATTACATCATTCAAAAAAAGTTGAAGTTTAACCTATTTTAAATTAGGTTATACAATGTGATATAAAATTTGTAACATTGCAACTGACTGGATACATTATTCTTACAAAAATTTGTAAAATTCCCGGTCAAAAAAAAATGCACTGTCATTTCCCGGTTTCCCGGTCTAGCAGCCACCCTGTAATTCTAATTACCAAGACATTTCGGATTTTAAATTTCAAAAATTTCTTCTTTTTAAGGCATTCTGGTAAAATTAGCACCCTGATAATACAATTGTCATCAGATATCAGTCGTAGAATTTCTCGTTATATTTCCATCATATTTCAGTTTTAAAGAGCTCCGAGTCTGCGGCTTTAAACTCTATTATTATTATTATTTACTGCCTCGTAAAGGTAATGCATTCAGTCAGGTGAATAAGTAACAGCTATTAAACATCTCGCTTCAAAGGTATATGCATGCATACATACATATATGTATCTATGTACATGAAAAGATAACTTTCTTCCAAGATAGCTTCTGAGGCTTTATTTCTGTGACTTTTATGAAAATTGCTTCAGAAGTAATCATCAAGTGGTGGGACTCATATTACAAATAACACTGCGGCTTCTTTCATGAAACCAGCAAGACTTTTCAAGTTAGACAAATTATTCGGGTCAGTAGGTCTTCAATCTATTTTATCGCCAAATATATTATGGATGTCTTTATTTTTCCTTTCAAGGTGTATATGAAGTTCAAGCTGAAAGAAAAAGATTTCAAAATTTAGAAATATGTAATAATATAATTTTGCAACGCAATCTCAATCATAGGATTAAATAACTTATTCGTTCTTACAGATTCAACAAATTTTAATATCACTTTTTCAAAATAATCTTTTGTCTTTCCCGATGATGAGAATTTTAATTTTGATCATCTGTCTGATACAAAGAATATCATCAAAGAATTCTTTGATTTTTAATCAACTAAGTCAAAACCGTCCATTCATTTGCGAGAACGATGAATATAAATAATAGCGCTTATACGAATCAGAAAATACATTTATTCTTCTTGGATTGGCAAGAATCTCTAATTTTGAATTTCCTCTACATAGGATCAGTAGAAAAGACTGTACTTCGCTTGCAAATTTGAGCGCGCCTAGAGCGCATTTCTGTCAAATTTCGCGCTTCGCGCTCCGACTTTGTACTTCCGCAACATTTTTGCACAGATCTTTTAAAATTAAAGGTAAAACTACTGACAAATGCAATATGGTGACTGTAAATTCCTTTTTTTTGTTAGAGCTACATTGGCCTTAACGAATACATTCTCATCACGTGTCTCGCGCTTCACACTCGATTAAAGTATGCCCATAACGCAAAATTCTCTATATTATGTTGAACTCTATTTTACTGAATGTGTGTTTTATTAATTTCCGCATCTCGGCCCGAGACCCCTGCTTTAGGCGATAAATGTTGATATCAAACATTTCATTGTATCTTTAGTCGTTTTTCTATAAACATAAATTTGTCATTTTTAATTGTACTTTTCACAATTGAAACAAAAACTTCGTGTCTTATTGAAAAATGGTCAATAAGAAATTTGTATGAACTTTTTTGGCTGAACAATTTTTGTCTGTTCATTTTTTTCTTATCTTGCATAGTTCGACCGGAAAGTAGACTTTATGGGTTTTTATCAAATTTTTCACGATTAAAGCAAAAACTATGCATCTTACGAGAAAATAGTCATAAGAAAATATCTAGATCTTTCTGATATGAACAATTTCGTTTTCTGAAATTTTTTCCTATCTCGCAAAGTTTTGGTGAAAAACTGATTTCTTTATTTTTATTACCACTTTTCACGATTAAAACGAAAATAACGCATCTTATAACAAAATGATCCGCAAACATTTTTAGACCTTTTTTAAGTAAATAATTTTGTCATCAAGCATTTTATTGTATCTTGAGTGGTTTTTTTTTCAAAAATGTCCTTTCTTATTACATTCTCATTATAATGAAAGGTAGTGTTATGTGAAAATCGACTTTCGGGCATTTCATGAAATCTCCACATTTCGAGTCCCCCGGAATCCGAAAAAAACAGGTTCTACGATGATGCCTGTCAGTCTGTCTGTCGTTCTCGTCGTAACTTTGGAAAGACCAATCGGATTGGATTGCGCTTTGACATACGTTTTTGGGAACCAAATAGAAACGTCGAGTTCGTTAACAAGCCTGTTTTGACCGACGGTTCTGGTTTTAACCACCGAAAAAAATACTAAAAATAAAAAATTCCATTTTGCGATCAAACTATGCAAAATACGAGAAAAATTAAGACACAAATTATTCACCAAAAATAGATATACAAATTGATCATAGACCATTTTTCAATAGGACGCGTAGTTTTTGTTCTTATATTTAATGTTTGTTTTAATCATTAAAAATTGAAAAATTAAATTTTCGAAAAAAAACTGCACTAGATGCAATAAAATGTTTCATAACGAAATTATTCACCTAAAAAAGGTCCACAAATTTCTTGCCGACCATTTTTTGATAAGAAGCATACTTTTCATTTTAATCGTGAAAAATTACACTAAAAATGAAAAATTGTAATTTTTGTAAAAATGACACAAGATACAATAAAATGTTTTTCAAGAAAATTATTCACTTAAAAAAGGCTAAAAATTTCTTGCTGACCATTTTTTGATAAGATACGTCATTTTTGTGTTAATCGTAAAAAATAATATCAACAATAAATAAAGAACGTTTTTGGGAAAACGGCACTCGATGCAATATAATGCTTACCAACAAAATTATTCATCTAGAAAAAATCTAAAAATTTTTGCTAATCAATTTATGATAAGACGCGTAGTTTTTATTCTAATCGTAAAAAATGTCAATGAAAATAAAGAAATCAGTTTTTCACCAAAACTATGCAAGATACGAAAAAATGTTGGGAAACGAAATTGTTCATATCAAAAAGATCTACATATTTTCTCCTGACTATTTTCTGAGAAGATGCATACTTTTTATTTTTACCGTGAAAAATGGGATAAAAAACTATAAATTGTACTTCCCGGTCAAACTATGCAAGATAAGAAAAAAAATGAACAGACAAAAATTGTTTAGCTAAAAAAGGTCACACGTAAAAGGAAAAAAGACAATTACAATTCACATAGTCTTTTTGTATGCGCGTCGTTTTTGTTTTAGTCGTGAAAAGTGCCATTGAAAATACCAAATTTAAATTTATAGAAAAACAACACAAGATATAATAAAATGTTTGATGGCAACATTTTTCGCTTAAAGTAGAAGTCTCGGGCTGAGGTACAGAAAATAATACAACATACATTCAGTATAATAGAGTTCAAAATAATGTAGAAAATTTTCCGTCACGGACATTCTTCAATCGAGTGCGAAGCGCGAGAAACGTGATGAGAATGAATTCGTTAAAGCCAAAGAAGCTTTAACAAAAAAAAAAAAAAAGAATTTACAATAACTTAATTACAGTTGTTAGTGGTTTGTCCTTTAATTTTGCAAAGTCCGTGCAAAAATGTTAGGGAAGTACAAAGATCGAGCGCGAAGCGCGACGTAAGTTCATTATCGAGTGAGAAGCGCGAGATTCAACAAATGCGTGCCCTAGGCTCAAACTTGTGAGCGACGCAAGCCGCGCGCAAAGCGCGCGATGGGAATGTGCCCGCGTAGCGCGCAGATTTTTCTTTGTTTTATTTTTCACGAGTAAAACGAAAATTACACATCTTATCAAAAAATGGTCAGCATGAAATTTATAGCCTTTCTTTAGGTGAATAATTTTCTTATTAAACATGTTGTTGTATCTTGTGTCATTTTTCCATAGATTAAAATTCTTTTTTTTTTAGTGTTATATTTCACGATTAAAATGAAAAGTATGCGTCTCGTCAAAAAATGGCCCAAAAGAAATTTGTGGACCTTTTTTAGGTGAATAGCTTTGTTAAAGACAATATTTTATTGCATCTAGTGCAGTTTTTTTCAAAAATTTAATTTTTCAATTTTTAATGTCATTTTTCACAATCAAACCGAGAACTGCGCGTCCTATTGAAAAATGGTCAACAATAAATTTGTAAATTTTTTCTTGGTTAATGATTTTTGTCTCCTCATTTTTTTTGTATCTTGCATAGTTTGACCGCAAAATAAAATTTTTTATTTGTCAGTACTTTTTTCGCTGGTTAAAACCAGAACCGTTGGTCAAAAAAGGTTCGATAACACTCAAACTTTTTTTTTGTTGTCTGAAAAAATGTGCCGAGGTGCAATCCAATTTGATTATTCTTTTAATAGTTATCCAGTATACAGGCGACAATGATAGACCCAATCGTAAAATTTGTTTCTTCGGATTCAGGGGGTCTCGAGACGTGGATCAGAAAGTTCGTTTAGATTCAAGGACAAGATAGTATTGGAAGTGATTCAGAAAATACTCGTAGTCCGAACTTCGAGATTGCGTACGATAACAAAACGTGACACTATAATGGACATATTAAATACGAGATTGCGGAGAGTGGTTAAGTGATATGCAGATAGTGAGTTTCTGAAATGGAAGATCCAAAAGTGCATTTTGGACATTTAATGTTGTTCTCTTAGCGCAAAGGTAAAAATGCATTCCAAAATCAAAGGAAAATTTGTGCGGTAAACGGAGAGAATGTTGTTAATGATCATACGTGCCGAAAGTGGTTTGCGAAATTTCGAAAGGGAGATTTTTCTTTGGAAGATGCTCCACGTTCAGGACGTTCCTCCACACAATGACAACAAAATCTGTCCCTCAATTGAAGCATGTAAGTTCAAAAGTTGATAAGCAACATTTTTGAAATTCTACAGGATCGCTTAAAAAACGTTCGCATTTCGGTATTCATCATTATAAATTTCAACCAATGCATAAAATAGGTAGTGATTGATCATGCTTGTGTTTTCTTAAAGTTTTAGAAATGTATCTGTTGTTGTTGAAAAGATACACGCGATGAGGTTATTTTCAATGATAACTCCACAGGTGTTGGCAGTTCAAAACATGATATCTCCAACTGGCAATTGATTATTTTGCTGTTATGTGTCAAATAATACGATTGCTTCGCTGTTATAAGGATTAGGCAGTTGATGAGAAGTGCTACTACGTAGGGTAATGATTCGAAAACAATACTTACATTGCAATTTTGTGATTTTTTCACTTTCGTATTACTTTTTTTAAAGCAAATTGGAGCGCACGAAAAAAAAATCGGACGTAAACAAGAGACTGAAGTCGAATACAGCTGTACACAAAGAAAACGTCGGCAAGCAAGGGTACCATAGATCCCGTAGTAGCTATATTCTATGATAGATGTCATTCCAAGTCTCATCGGTCCCAAATAACTGGTCCGAGAACCCGAAAAATGTGAAACGCCTATTAGACTCAATAGGTACTTGTTAAGTTTTGAATTTCCGATATCAGTGGAGTTATCAAAAGTGCGAAATTGACCATTATTTTTTCGTACATTAGAACACGATAAAAAATCTGCAAAAATTATCCCGTGCATGCGTTTTATTGTAGATCACGAAAATAATGAGAACTCAATTTTGAAAAAAATTTCGCTCATCAGCCTTTGAACTTCCATGCTTCAATTCAGGACAATCCACCGATTACCACACAAGATTTTGCTAAACTTTTTCAGATATCTGAAACGTCAGTCTTAAGCCATTTGCAGAAACTTAGATACGTTAATCGATGTAATGTGTGGGTGCCTCATTAATACAGCGAAAATAATCTTATCGAACGCAATTTCATTTGCGATTTCCTCAACAAACGCAATGAAAATGAATCATTTTCAAAGCGCTTAGTGAAGGGTGATAAAAAATGGATCATTTATTTCAACGTCATACGATAACGATCATAGAGAAAGAAGAATGAAACTCCATTACCGCAACCAAAGGTTGACCTCCATCCAAAGAAGATTATGCTGCGTATTTGGTGGGACTGGAAGGAAATCCTTTATTATTAGTTCTTGCCACTCAATAAAACAATGAACTCTGATAAATACTGACAGCAACTAAGCTATTTGAAAGCAAAAATCGAGACAAAACGTTCCGAATTGGCAAATCGTAAAGTTGTTGTTATTCTTCATGACAACGCTAGACCACATACATCTTTGGTCACTCGAAAACAGTTGCTTCAATTTGGTCGGGATATCTTACCTCATCTAGCGTATTCGTCCAATATTACTCCTTCCATCTACCACTTGTTCCGAGCACTTCAAAATAGTTTACAAGGAAAAACTGTTCAATCTTTGAAGAGTATCAAAAATCACCTTGATGAGTTATTTGCTGAAAATCGACCCAGTTCTACACCAGTGGAATTATGCAGCTAATTATGCAGTGTATATATCATTGATTATCTATTCTTCTTTATATTCAATTTTAACTTCCAAAGCTTATCAAAAGATCCGAACGAACTTTTTGACCAACCTTATATTTCTTTGATTTCTTTTTGATTATGCAATACGCTGGAACATTGATTTAGAAAGGGCACTTAAATAGTAGTTCCAGTGTATTTTATATCAAATATGTCCAATAAATATAGAATCGAGGAGTTAACCATTCTTGAAATCTTTGCAATCCTTTGAAATGCCATGCATTTTTTGAAAATTTTGTGAATCTCTAGAAATTTTTTAATGACGTGAAAATTCTTTGAAATCCGTTGAAGTCCATGGACATCTCACATAATCTCTTGAAATCCCTTAAAATGACTGAGTTCCCTGGAAATCCCTCAAAATTATCTGAGATTCCGTAAAATTTTTCGAATTCCTCGAAACAGCTTGAAATCTTCAAACCCCCGTAAAAATTCCTCATAATCCTTTAAAATCCTTGAAATCGTGTGAAATATTTCGAGGTATTACAAGATCCCTTAAAATCTTTGGAATCCTTTTAAAATCCATTGAAATCTTCAAAATCCGTGGGAATTTTTCCGAATTTCTTGAGATTCATTAAAATATTTGAAAACGCCTTAAAATTTTCGGAAACCATTGAAATCCTCTTAAAGTATTCGGAAGTCCTTTAAAATTCCTTTGAATCTTTTGAAATCTTACGAGATCCTCTAGAATCATCAAAATCGTTTTAAATCTCTTAAAATCTTATAAAATCCCTAAAAAATTGAGATTCTCTTCTAAATTGTATTACGTAATTTCTTAAAATTCTTGACATCTTTTCAAATCACTGGAAATCTTTCAAATTTTTTGAAATACATTGAGATTTTTTGGAATCTCGTTTACAGTGAAGATAATTGATATATTGTTTTTTTAAAGTAAATATATAAAAACTTACGTAAGAAAGGGGAAGGAGGTCACAAGAATCTTACGCATTTCTAAAATAGGGGGGATGGGGTATAAAATGGCCAAAATCGCCCCTACGTAATTAATGGCCTTTCCCCAAATGCAAGGGACAAAAGTAATAGAAAAGTCCCAGTTAATTTTTCTTGAAATTTGTAGAAGTCCGAATACATGTCTCAAAAAAGTTCAAGAGCAGTCCGGTCGTGGACAATTTTGTTGGTACGAAAATACTAGAAGTTCTATTTTATTTTCAAAGTTTTTTAACCTTTTGCTGCCTTTTTAAAAATTTTTTTGCGTCTTTTTATCTATTAGCGAATTTGGATTCAAAATTTTTAGTAAGTGACAATCGAATGACAGACCATTTCATTCTTATTTTTATTTGTCATTTCCAAACAAAGGCATCTAAAATTTGAAAACTCAGCCAAAATTTGCTTTAGTATAGTTATTTTATCCAGGTATTTTTTAACGAATTTCATTATTAAAAGGAAATATGCGAAACGACTAGGACTTATAAAATTCTCAACTTAATTTTAATAATGAGATCGTAAGTGTCTTTAGAAAAAATTCACGTCTACGACTATGCTGGGATTCGAACCCAGGTCTCTCGAATGCTGGTCGATTAGTGGTCAGCGCAATCGACCGGCAATCGAAAGTTCTGGGTTCGAGTCCCAGCGTAATCGGAGGCGTGAAAATTTTTCAAAGGTATTTACGATTTTATTTAGGGAATGATATATACGCTAAACTTTAACATACGATATTAATCTCAATGAGTTTGATTCACTTAATTAAAAAAAAAACTTTGGAATCAGATATGAAAAAGAGGGCTGTAGACCTTCCTGAATACTGAATTCCTGATTCTTTTGACTGTCGGCCACCCCGAAAAGTTCATATATTGGGCTCGGATTTGTTTTTCATTTCCAGCTGGGCTTCGGATTTAGTTTGGGGGTGCGAACTTATCCTTTTCAATGAATGGTCAAAGATACGACCACAGGTTTGGAATTTATCACAAGGCGTTGTAATATATTCCACCTTTTCACTTTCCGCAACTTCTCTCGCATTTCTCATAAAAAGTGATCGATCTTACGACCACACAAGGCGATGAACTATTCAGTCCGAACGTAGTCACCGGATATAAGTAGCGTATCGATTCATAAAAGGCCAGTCCATTAAAAGCCTCGAACCCTACTTCCGTTCGATCTTTTCGCGTGGTCTTATCGCGCATTCCGAAACCAGGCGAGTCCCGTGTTTCCTATAAAGGCGAGCTGTCGAAGCTCATCGAGGCGGTGAACGAACGATCTGTCGATTCATATCGGCAATGGTGAGGGCAAGAGATGGAAAAAGTAAAAATTCTGAGGAGAGAGTAGAAAGAATTGAGCTTTTCTTTCGCCTTTCCTCATAGATCTTGACGCAGACCTTGTTTAATACTTACGAATGGTACACCTATTTCAAACTGTAGTTATGTATCAGATTTTACGTAAAGAAAGGTAGCATATGAAATTGGAAAGGGATAAACTTAGAAGTTTACAAATTGGAAGGACAGAAGTATGAAATTTCAACCAAGTTTTTTATTATTTCATCTGTAAGGCTTCAGGATTCTTAATAGTGCTGAAATACTTTATAGACGCATACAAGAGTCGTTTGATGAGTTCGGTAAAAAAGCGAGTCAACATTTTTTTTTTTGAAAAGTTTGCCTTTATTTCTCAACGTACCACCTTGATCAAAAAGTCTTAGGACTTTATTTTTAAAATCAAAAATACAAGTTTATTCATCATAATCGATATT
>JAUMHM010000087.1:7435422-7468380 GCA_032362435.1 Melikaiella ostensackeni | reverse complement strand
TTTATTTATATTCATTATATAATACTCATGTTTTTTCTATATATGGCCCTTTTTCAATTTTTTATGCTGAAAAACGAAAATTTTTGTTTCGAAATTCGACACTGGAGGTTTTGATCATTTTCGCGGGAGAATAACTCATGGAATGAAGAATGAAAAAATTTAGGATTTACAGTATATGTAAATCAGATCCTCACTTTACCCCCCTCAAAATTGGATTTTAAAATATTTAGCCAACATCAACTCAGTCATTATCTCGTTAAACCAAACCTCAAAATAGCAATCTTTTGGGATATTTTGAAAACTGATATTTCGATAGAAAAATGTTCGGGATCTAAACAAAATTTACAGGGGGATAAAACGAAGACCTGATTTACATACATTTATACTGCAAATCCTGGATTTTTTCATTTATCTCCACTTGTAGAAATTTCTGTCCTAATTTTTTGAAACAGTTTCGGAAGTTTTAGGCTGTTATGTGTTTCATGAAGTGATGACAATTTTTGGAAAATTATGATAAATTTAGGAAAATTAAGTTACAAGTTCCGTAAACTTAATATAAAATTAAGAAAATTCAGTTACAGATTTCGTAATCTTCATTTGCAATTACGGAATTTTCTGATACATTGTACCTGAAAATTCCAAAACTAGTAACAACAAATTTTCACATTTCGAGTAACGGAAGTCTTATACCGTAACGTGTAACAGAAAATTACGAAACTTTTTTTCGTAATTTTAGATAATTTTATGAATATTCCGTTACAATTACGTAATTTTATGGAAAATTTCGGAATATTCAGTTATGAATTTCATAAATGTTAAACGCAGTTATGTGAACGTATCGGAATTTTTTAAAATTTTCCGTTTTATTTGTACTGTAATAACTTCATCAATTTCAGAATATTCCTAACAGTGTTTCTACGAGTTATGCATCCCCGAAAATGAACAACACCACTAAAGTGTCAAATTTCGAAACTTTTCGAAAATTTTGAAAATTTTCGAAATGAACCTGACAAAGCAAGTTTAAATTTCAAAAACAAAACACAACGATTTTGATTCACGTCTGATTTGATTCGATTCAATTTCACATTGTAGAATTTGAGTTTTTCTCTATCCTCTAATGCACATAATTAACGTAAAATTAGTCTGTACCCTTGCATTTTGAAAATCGAATTTCTAAATGAAAATAAGAGAAGTAATACTTTTATGTGATGAATGAGTTCGAAAAAAATGAGTATTATTATAGTTAAGTATCCAAAATTTTCTTAACTGTGCCTCAAACGCACATAATTTGAAGGCTCCATTTCTGCTGTAACGATATTCAGTCGAACAAAAATCTGTGTCAATATAAAGAAACAAAAGACTGTTACACTATTGTATAATTTTGCTTCAGATAAAATTAATACTTTTAGATTTAGTGTGATGCTTTACAATGAGAACTAGAAAATCAGAAAATCATAAATTGAAATAATTCAAATTTTAATATTGAATAGCATTTTCAGACTATAGATTACTATATAGATTCCATACAAAAATTATTCGATTTTCTTCTATTTTTTAGATGAAATCTAAAATCACATGAAGAAATGTGACTAAGGTGACCTTTTGCTTTCAAAAAAGTGGCTATAGTGACTTTTCTTAAAAAAGTGACTAAAAGTGACTTAACTGACTGTGCGACAGCCCTGTGAATATTTTAATTCAAAATAATTTAAGACTATTCTCTAAGTTAAGAAGCGTCAGTTCGAAATAACTTCATTTTAAATGATAAATACTGTTAATGTAGGATTTTGACCCTAAAATTTTCAATATACCAGTTTGAAAATCGTGTAATTTTGAACAGATTTATAATTTATAATTTTTGTTTGTGAAGTCTTCTAAAATCAAATATTTTTTCATGTCCAATAATTAGTTATATTTTTAAAATCGTATTGTCTAGTATCACGGAAATTTCCATATATTTAATCTAATTATCAGGTCATCGGAATGACGGAAATTTCCGTAATACTAGCCCCAGCGCCATACTTGACCGGTTAATCTTACAAAAAATTCCTTAATATTGGACAGTACCTCTTAAAATCTTCAATCACAAATTTTTCATACTAGGAAAGCTATATTTTACAAGTTAGCATTTTAAATTTTTAATTGAAAGCCTTGAACATTAAACAGTCTTAAGTTTAGATAAGGTTTTGAACCAACGATTCAAAAAATTCCAGTTAAAAAATAATTTATTGTCATTTTTCGGGGATCCCGGTTTGTCGGTCCAGTTGACACAATATTAGCTTAAGCAATTGGTATATTAAATGGCACTATTTCTTCATAAACTTCTCGCTAATTCAGATTTAGGGACTATAAAATAAATGACATAGAGCACTGATCAGCAAACCGGAATTAATAATACGAATGTTTGAAATGCTTTCAGAATGCCGAACCGAGATATGCATTCATTAGGTCATGCCAAATCGAAAACAATGCAATTAAATTTCAATTAGCTCTTGTAACTTTCTGAATTACAAAGCCTCTAATTTTTTTCTGTATTATCTAATGCTTGAAAAATTCTATAAATCCATCGTTGACAGTTTTCGACGGAATCAAAATTTCTTCCATGCGTCGAGGTCAAAATAAGTCTGCAATGCAGGAGGTATAAATGATTGACCCAAACTTGATCAAAGGTCAAGAATCTATGATCCAGGTTGGGTGATCTATGCTATTAGTCACAGGAAAATCAGCGCACCTACTCTTTGATAAAAATGCTTGAACAATCAAAAAAGATAATGATAAACTGAGACTATAGCAAAACGGTTCACTTATCATCACTTCGTTGATTCCGTTGTCTCTTCCAAAATCTCAGAAGGAAGTCACCTAAGAAAAATATTGCTTCGTTATTGCGTCATAGACTCCAGAGAAATGAATGATCCCAAAAATTATTCCAATCTTAATTCTATTGTTAGCACAGTAAATCTGAAGTACCGTTTTTGCTGCAACGGCAATCAATTGATATGAAAGTCTGTATCAATATAAAGAAACAAAATTCTGTTACATTCTTGGATCATTCTGTTGCAGATCAAATTCATGCCTCCAGATTTAGTGTGAGAGCCTCACGATTTTCATTTTCATCGAAGAAAAAAATATTTTCTGCCATCGAGGAATTTTGTTATAATACATATGGCAAGCTTGATAGAACACAAGAGAGAAGATTCAAAAAGCTAATAATCAAAAAAGGAATTGCCGCGGAGTTGAAAATCCCTTGCAATTTGATCAACCTATAGTAAAACATAGTATAACAGTTGAAACAAATTGCATTCCTTTCATAAAAAGTTTTAATCTACGTAAGTCTTCCATTTCCTCCTGGACGTTTATCGACTTCACTTGGCTGATCGGTTACGAATGACGGCCGTCGACGGCCGGAGAAAAAGACGAAGGGCCTCGAGCTTCTTGATCGCATCTCCGAACTCATTTTAAGGTCACTAAGCAGTAAACCATAAATTCCACTCCGAAATAAAACTAAGAGCACTATTTCTGCTTTTAGTGACACGCCACATAAAACTAAAACTCATAAAAGCTGCACGAAAGCTATGCTTAACGACTCGTTAAAGAAACCCTTTAATTGTAATACCAACATCGAGTAAAAAGAACCCTCGCGGCATGCTGGAACATATAGCTAATAGAATATTATGCACCTAGGGATGAAAGCAGGCATTTTTTATCGCGCGAGATAAAATTCTCCTGCTTCGTCCCGTGGTGCATACCATTTTTCTTTAACGCATGGTAGAAAATCGCGGATTCGAGTCATGTGAAGCAGGCCGGACATTGCTGTTCGTTGATCAGCGAAAAGAACTGAAAAAAGTCGTGACAGGGCAAAAAGCTCGTGACAGATGGAAAACAACTCGGACGTGCTGCCTCCGCCGTAACGGCTACAAGATTCCCCGTCGGATGCAGAACGCCCGAGTTTTTTCCTTCTGTCAGAAGTTTTTTCCCCAGTTTTTTTCCCCGGCCAGCAAAAAGCAACGTCCAGCCCGCTCCACACGCTCGAAACCCCGCGAGTTTCACGCATGTGTTGAAGAAAATCATTTATCAACTGAATGCGATCACAGCTTTAGTTTGAGTCAATTTTTATGGCAGGTGATTATTATGTCGTACAAACTTTTTTAAGATCTCCATTACTCATTAAATGTAAAATTACATATTGCTCACTATAAGTTGCAATCAAGAAGCAGAAGAAACGGTGAGAATCTAATAAAATTATTGAAGGTGACGGGAACATCCAGTCTAGATCCGCAGTATTGATAAAATTTTGTATGTGAATGGAGCGTTAGATCTTTAGTTAAGCAGGTGTCATAGACATTATTAGTAATGGACCAAAAAGGACGTGGAAGTCTCAGATATACATAACGCAGTTGAGATGGTCTCAAATTTTTCCGGCAGGTACTTTGTCATACGGGTGGCGTTGGTCGCGAAAGTTCGCATGGATAAAAGCAAGACCTATAATGACGAGAACTTTCACAGCCAATTGTTCCTAAGATCAGCGTTTCAGCGTTTCTTCTCATTTCTCGCGAGGAAATGCCACGGTGCAGTTTGAGAACTCGCGATGTCTGATTTACTGATCCTTGTAATTTTTGTAAAGAATGATAATATGTATTTATAATCCTTCTTGTGACTTGAACTGCAATAGAAGATGATAAATTATAGATTTTATAATTTTATTTGATAACCGTGGTAGTTCCTTGGGATTATCTGTACTCACGTTACACTTACGAGTACTGTTTTCTTGAACTGCCTACTTATTGCGAGGCGAAATAGCACAATGATATCTGTTAGCTACGATCGAATCACTAAAATCAATTGTCACTGTAATTATACCTGTATGCGCAAAAGAAGAGATATTTAGAAGGTCAAGGGATATGAGTACTATGATCTACGCAGAACTATGAATACATTACATTGTTTTATAAAAGAATGTGAAAACTATTTATTAATGATACCTTCACCATCCTTCTCCATTTTACAAAGTTGTTTTCTTGATATTTCAAAAAATTATTTTCTTCAACATAACTCAAATCTGCGATTTTCCACCATGCGCTGAAGAAAATATCGTATGCATCACGGGATGAAGCAGGCGAATTTCATTTCGCGCGATTAGAATAGCATGCTTTTATTCCTGGATGCATTATGTATACTATTGTTCAACACTTGCGTGAAAACCGCGTGTTTTTAAGCGTGTGAAGTGGAATAGATGCTGTTGTTTGTTAATCTGGGGAAAAACTCCTGTCACGAACCTTTCCTCCTATCACGACTTCTTTTTCCCAGTTCTTTTCTTCGGTCAACAAACAGCAGTGTCCGGCTTGCTTGACATGACTCGAATCCGCGATTTTCCAAAATGTATTGAAGAAAATATCGTATGCACTACTGGAGGCGAATTTTATTTAATGCTTTAAAAAACGCCTTTTCCTATTCCTAGATACATACTATACTACTTTTTTCATAAGCTCCGGAAATGGTTACTTTTGATTTGAAACACTCTTCAGATAATGTAAGATATTTTTAATTCGCTATTTTAATTTCTGTAGAAGTTACTTTTTTATTGAAAAATAACTCTCTCAAATGCTCCTTTTTGTTCAAATTTCCAATCATAAGAAAGTTCTTTAAATTAAACATTGAGTAACCAATCTATCTATCTTATACATATAAAATGTATGTTCCTGCTTCAATCTGGTATGTAATACTTTCCCCACTGGTTTATCATTTATCATTACTTTCATTTCAAAAGATTTTCTATCCACTTCGTACTGGTTTCCCCAACACTTTTTTATATAAATACGGTACAGTTTTGAAAATGAGTTCTACGGTTTCGCAAGAGAATGAAAAATCTCCAGGAAAGAATGATTTACTCAGAGCATTATATTTTCCTTAAAATTTTGTTATAAATATGCCAATTTAGCACTTTTTTTAAATTGCGTTCTTCAAATAACCGTTTCACACCTAGTGCAGTAATTCTTTTACGTTCAAGCAATTTTTATTCAAGAGTACAAGGAGAGAGATACTGGAAAAATATCATATCATCATATGAAATATCATCATATCATATTATCAAAAATATCATATATTCAAAAATCTTAATGTTTTTAAGTATTGTTTGGCAGAGGAAACATGAGTGGCTCAACACAAAATATTAGGAGTACAAAAATTTATTATCGGCCTGAATTAAATAAGAAACTATTCAGCATCAAACATTTCTTTTGAACAAATAACCAAATTTCTTAAAATGTATATATGGAGAGATAGGCGGAATAGTTAGTAGATATGAGAATTTAGGTTACTGGTTTTCAAGATGAGGAACTAATAGAAAGCATGTTAAGACAATGGTGCATAGGAGGATTGGAAAGGCGGCTATATATAACAGTTGTTTTAGCTAAATCAATGGGAATCATATGAAGTTGGGATATGAGTATGGGAAAGGTGGAAGGAAATCGAAATAGCAGAAGGTAAATTTTCAAAGATGGTCATAGGGCTGGATGGGAATACTCCAGATTACACCTGGAAAATGGAAGTGGGAAGGAATAGCATTAAAGTTCAGAGGAGGAATAAAGCTAATAAATATTTTTTGGAAATGATAT
The DNA here is from genome assembly GCA_032362435.1 of Melikaiella ostensackeni. Lineage (NCBI taxonomy): Eukaryota > Metazoa > Arthropoda > Insecta > Hymenoptera > Cynipidae > Melikaiella > Melikaiella ostensackeni. The sequence continues at coordinate 7,461,772 of JAUMHM010000087.1, read as the reverse complement.
ACATGCATGAAAATAGGTTACCGAAAATTTGTTTAAAGGAAGATTTGAGAAGTCTGCAACAAGAGAATTCTTCTAGTTGGGGTATACCACCTTGATCAAAAAGTTTTAGGACTGTATTTTTAAAATCAAAAATACAAGTTTATTCATCATAATTGATATTGTCAACACCTCTGTAATGCATGAAAACCGTAAGCATCACCTTCTTTTCCGACTGAAAACGACGTGGTTTTTTCGGTCGCGGCTCATTGGGTGAAGGCCATTCACTCGCTTGATGTCTGGAGTGCGTGTCATACTCATAAATCCACGTCTAGTCACCAGTAATTATCCGTTTGATAGATGATGGGTCGGAGTCGACCTTGAAAAGCATGTCTTTTGCGACATCAACGCGATCCCTTTTTTGTGAAAAATCGAGACCACACACAAAGATAAATGTACAAAATACGGTGTCACTTCAACAAATGTCAAGCTATCAAGCTAAAAATCTGGCAGAACGTCAGTGACACTTCTACCAACACAACAAAAAAAGAAGAATTGAAATCGGCCGAACGAGAGTGCCACACGGTGACGAGTTCTAAAACTTTTTGATCAAGGTGGTATTCTGCTATATTAAGAACAACTTGGCAAGGGTTATTAGGAAAGGTAAGAAAAACATTTCTTACATCGATGTTGCAACAGTAATGAGACTCACTAAATCATTCGAGACTGATGATGAAGGCAATTATGATGAAACGATCGAAAGTTTGTTCCTGATCAACGATAGCATTCAAGATGAAACAGCACATTTAATCTGTTCAATAGAGGATCTGGGGATTACCGATGGTTTCGAAGTGGAAGAAATGAGCTCTCGTGATGACGACTTCATCCCATACCATGAAAGCAAAGAGAGTTCCCAAATTTTTTACGCAAGAAGAATTCAACGATCTTGTAAGAGACTCAAAGACGGTGCAGAATACCTTGCATCAGAACTAAAAAGTTACAAGCACGTTGTAGAAAATTTCCTGGAGAATCACAAGAGCAGGGACTACAAAAAACAGTAGCTGATATGGTGAAAAACTTTGGTAAAATATGATGTTTGCTGAATCTGAAGCTGCACTTCCTCCTTTCCCATTTCGGTTATTTCCTAAAGAATTTAAGAGATTGAAGTGAGGAACGAGAAGAACGATTCCACCAAGATAGGAAAGAAATGTAATATCGACATGGAAGAAGATGGAATACAAATATGGTGGCTAACTTTTTTCGGACGTTGAAAACGCATTAAAAGTGAGAGAAAGCCTCTTCATAGATCTTTTGAGGATAAAAGAGCACGATATCACAGAAAAAATAAACCAAGGCTAATGCCTGAACCCCAAAATTGATTATTTCAGTGTTTTTAAGTTATTTTTTGAGTTTAGTGACGAACGGTGACCTGATGAAGTATAACAAACACTTCATTCGACTTCAGCGAGCTCAAAAACAAAAGGGCACCCTTTTTCGCAAAGGCTTTATTCATCATGAGTTATGCTTTAACCACAAAATGGATAATTTGAGTGTTTTTAGTTTTTTCAAAGTTTAGTGACAAACGGTGACCTGATGGGGCTAAACGGGCACCAGATTCGGAATTAGCGACCCCAAAAATATGAAGGTACACTTTTTTCTGAAGGTTTCATTCACTAAATTGATTTTTAGTTGTTTTTTGAGGTTAGGGACGAACTGAGACCTGATGGGGCCAAACGGGTCCCAGATTTTGATTCAGTAACCCCAATGAGATAAAGGTATGGTGGTCTAGTTCATCGCACATGACACTTTTTTTTGTGCGCCTGATTATTTATGTAGATATGTTTTTAAAAAAATAGATTTTTTCATGCTATAGGAAAGAGAATATTTTGAGAATTTGTATTTAATACTTTTCATATTTCTCCATTAGCTTGATATTATTTGGAATATAGTATTTCAAAATTTTTTCTATGTAGTTATGAAAGTTAATGTCAGAATCGTTTGATATCCAACCAATGTCATATTTTTTGAGTCTAGGTTTAAGGTCTAGTACTTAAGGCTCTATCGGCCTTAAGGAATAAATTCTCATCATAATATTCGCGCTTTGCGCTCGATTTTAAGACGATTAAAAAAATTATCTTGAATCACGATTGGTCCTATAAAGAAATGTTTAAGAGCAATTTTATTTGACCTGTTAAAAGCACAAATTCTACTTTTTTCACTATTTTTTTCTCATCTCGGGTCATTTGGCTCAAAAATAAAAATAAAAATATTCCAATACTATTTTCTTTACTTAAAATACAAACCATTCCTCCCACCAGAAAATATTTAGAGGCAAGTTTACAGCTCTCCGTAAAAGCAACAATTTTGATATCCCAACTTTCTTTTGTATTCCGCGTTATTTAGCTCAAAATTCGGATTTTCGATTTTTCAAAAAAATTCAAAAAGTTGTTATGACAATCTTGTAGGGCTTCCAAAAAGAAACGTTTTTCTTTTCTTGACTTTTTTTCATATCGTGCATTGTTTGGCTTAAAATTCTTATTTTCTTTTTTTTGAATTTTGGAAATGCTATAACTCTCATAATTTTCTTTTTAGCGAAAAAAGTGATTAGTCATGGAATTGGTAAATTTGGAAAAAAGTAGTCTTAAAAATTTTTTAAATGCTCCCACTTTTTGAATTTTTGTCCAAAATGACTGGCTAACGAACTTAGTCTTTATTTGAGGACACTAAAAGAGTATACCAAAGGCCGAATCCAACCGATCAGTTCTTTCGAAAGTTATCGTGCTCACAAACTAAAAATCTACAGACACACAGACAGACGCACAGACAGACACATTCGTAAAAACATGTTTTCCGAAATCAGGGGGTCTCAAAACGTGGACATTTGACAAAAACGGGGGGGGGGGGGGTTAAATTTTACACGAATTTAATGCATTCTCTGATGAGAATGTAAAAAATCTCTTCTAATTGATGAATGATATGCATTCAATTTATTTCAGACGAGGGTGAACTAAAGATTCAGCTCAAATGACAAGCAAACTTTTCTGTTACACGTTTCAATATTTGTTTGTACATTTACTTACTTTGAACGTTTGAGGACCATTCAACTTCTCGTTTAAAATGAGAGCTTTCGCTTTTATGATCGGCCAGGATACTGGATCACCTCTGTCTCTCAATTGCTTAAACCATTCTAATACAGCAGCATTCAAAACCATATCATCACTTGTTTTCGACGATTTCTTCTTTAGATATTCATAACTTCTAACCTTTTTCCTGAATCCAGATCCGCGAGCTGTCACATCCTTCTACGCTCTCTTATAGATACCATATTTCTGTGGAATAGACTGTTCCGAGGCACATGATTGCTCTATGTTTACAAGCTCATATTGTTCTCCGAGCGTTAAACGCTTCCTCATTTTTTCCGCGACATTTTTGTAACGCATAACCGAACCATTAAAAGCGAACTAACAAAATTTGTCCGGTTAGGACACTGCCCGCTTTGTGGCTATGGTACTGCGTAATTGCGCCGAGCTAGCCGCGTCTCTTTCCCTGTCCCTCAGACCTCCTCATCAACGAATGCGAGCCGGTGAAATTCTAGGAACACGATGCATGGAGCCAGCTTAAGTGGAGGTTCCAGTGGACATATTTTCAAAGTGATTGAGAGATCTTTCATTCAAAAAAAGAACATCAAAATATCTACAGTGGTTTTGGAGAAAAATGCATTTGAAAAAAAAATATTTTCATACATATCGACGTGTCCAAATGAAAAGGTTCCATTTCGGAGAAACCAAATGAAAATGTGCTAAGTCGCGGAGAGGAAATGAAAAGGTGCTTACTCACGTCGCAAAATTTGGCAGCTTCAACATCCAGTATAAAATGTATGGGAACATCAGCGCCCTTAACTCTGTAGAACTCTATCATTTGGCCTCCACGAGTTAGCACTTTTTCGATTGGTCTCTCCAAGAGGGAACTTTATCATTCCGACACGACGATATCTCCAAAATTACTCATTTTTGAGAGTCAAGGTCAGGTAGGATTCTTGTGATACAATTTTAGATCATGCCGCTGACAGTGAGGATTTATACTATTTTTTTAGTTTACTTAGAAGTCAGCTTCAAAAATTTATTAATTGAAGGGCTCGGTGGTGAAAGGAACCTTAACCGAAAAATGCAACTTTGCGCAGAAGAGAGAAAAGATGAGTTCGTTTTGGTGTGTTTTTTTACATGGAAATATAAGAATTGAGTGATGCATTGCTGAAGTTACTTTTCGATCATGTGGTACACTATGATCCCTTCTAGTACTAGCAATACTGACATCAATTTTGAATGATTTGTAAAAATTTTTTATAAAAGGATTTGGAAAAAATCTGATCAAATTTATATTCAGCAACGAAAATTATATAAAATGAGCAAATAATCTCACTATACAGGGCGATTATCTAATCATAAATATGTATAAAGAATTCAATACTAGTTTTTTCGTAAGAAACTAAGGAAAAATTCGTATTTTAAATTCTTGTGGGTTGGAATTCTTTCGCAACCTCACACTAAGCATTTTTTTTTTGAATATCACTTTTCATTAAATGATTAAATGAAAAGTGTGTCTTTAAAAATAATGTAGCAAAATATTTCAGGATTATTGTTTTTATTATTTTTAATTTCAAATCTACTGTTCAAATTGGTATATATTTATTGGAAAGTCGACTGGCGGTTTAATAGGAAAATTAATTTAATTACGTTAACAAAAGGTCATTTTCCGCTTTCAGCTGCCCTCCCATACATTGTGGCAGAAAGGGAATAAAAGAAGGTAACGAGAGTGCAAAGTATCCGGATTGCTGTGATAACTGTGCATAAGAAGAATGAGAGGGACGCATTGAAAGGAATTAATTACGCTATAACTACTGTGATGAATTCTTTGACTGTGTCAGATTACTGAATAAAGAAACAACTTTAAGAGAAGCTATTTATAGTACTTTTCTTTCGCAAAGAACCCTTAATATAAAAAAATATAAATATATATAAAAATATTTCATTTTATTACTTACATAACCTCCTTTCATAAGAATTTTTCCAAATACTTTACCTGAGGTGTTAATTGCAAGTAAGATAATATATGGTTGTAAACTATTCAAAACATGACAGAGTAACTAAGGCTGAAACTGAAGAAACGCTTCTTAAACTGGAAAATTAAATTCCAAAAATGCGGAAGTGATTCCTAGTTGAACATGGGAGAAAATCTGAAATTTTCATAAAACTCAAACTTTAAAAATTTGTACAATTTTGCCTATTGCTCTGAAAATGTCAGAAAGTTTTCTTTGAGCCGCAACAAATCAAATTTGCAAAGGCTAAACACACTCTTATTCGAGCCAAACATTCAAATAGGGGAGCAGCGGGTAATGTGGCATATATAATATAACACACGATTGAAAATTAAATATGAGGAAAATTGTAGTAAATAATATATAACGCTTATATCTATATCTTATTTACTATATACGTAAGGGATTAGTTGCATTAAAGTTAACTGAAGCAGATAATGGTCATGTTTGCCATTAAGTGTACAATACAATTCCAATATAGGTCCGACTTTGGTTCATGCCTAAAACGGCCTTGGACATATAGCAGACCAAATCCAATGTCAATAATCAGGGCCGTATGAACCATTTTTATGTGATTTTCGTTCACAGTAAAAAATATTTATTAAATTTCTTTGAATGTCTGTTTGTTCTGAAGGATAAACGCTGCCTCTCGTTTTCCTGCGACATTTTTGTAACACATAACCTAAACACTGAAAGCGAACGAAGCGAAGTGCGAATCAGGCGATCTGACGAAGTTATGCGCTTGTGATACAGCCCGCTTTGTTAGTACGGCACTGGACGAGTTTGCTGGCTTTAGAGTGCCACTCTCTGTACCCCTTCTACCCCTGGTCCTGGAATTAAATTCTGGGAATCACATATTACAGACTGACCTATTAGAGACTTTCAGTGTGTTTACGCCAAGTTAGTCAATGATGGGTTTAAATTAAGATTTATACATGGCTTAACAACCTCGAGGTTATATATCATGTAATTATAGTTCGAAAAAATTATTTTTGACACCTAGATAAGTCTTTAGTATAGAAAGTTTGATAATAAATTATTTGTCTTCAGAATTCTGTTAGAGAAAGATTTTCATAACAGTTCTATTAAAAATATAGAATAATGAAATGACAGCTTTGCTTAACAAATTCGAGGTTATATATCATGTCATTATAGATCGAAAAAATTATTTTTGACACCTAGATAAGTTTATAGTATAGAAAGTGTGACAATAAATTATTTGTCTTCAGAATTCTGTTGGAGAAAGATTTTCATAACAGTTTTATTAAAAATACAGATTAATAAAATTATAGCTTTGCTTATCAAATTTGAGGTTATATATCATGTAAGTTAGTTCGAAAAAATTATTTTTGAAACCTAGATAAGTTTTTAGTATAAAAAGTGTGATAGTAAATTATTTGTCTTCAGAATTCTGTTGGAGAAAGATTTTTATAACAGTTTTATTAAAAATACAGAATAATGATATTACAGCTTTGGGTGCCCTTATATATTAATATATTCCTAATCTTTGTAAAGTTTTGAGATTAACTCATGTTTTGTTTTAAATAATGTAGAGCATGATCTTTTTTCATTTCTAAACTTTACAAGTCTCAGGTAGGATTAAATGTAAGTATATAAATTTAATTTCATCTATTCCTTCGCTAAAATCTATATTATCCAGTAGAAAACAAGAATCGGGTTTAAAGATTTTGTATACGTGTTTTTTTTTGCAACTCAGGAAAGTAAAGAAATGAAAAACTTGTATAAACTATGCATAACCTTCAACCTCAGTTGATATTGCCATTACTTTCTATTTCTTTTTTCAAAATTAATCACTTTAAGAACGACGTAGAATTTTGCCTTAAGTTTTTTCTATTGTTCTAGAACTTACTTGTATCACTAAAGTATGGATGTATGAAGTAATTGGAGTATATTTTATAGAATCTATCGCAGTTGAATTTTTGACAGAAGATATTTTACTTCAATTTAAAAATAGTTAAATCCTCAAATCAATCAGCCACACAGTTGAATTTTTACCCAAAAATGATCATTAGAAGAAATTTTTACCAAACAGTTGATGATTCAAACCAAAAAAGTGAAATCAACAAAAGATTCTGATTTTCAATCGAGTAAAATTTCTCAGTCAAGAAAGAAAAACAATTTCAATGAAACTGTTAAAGTCTCAAGCCAAAAAGACGAATAAAAAAAAAATTGAAATTTTAACCAAAAGAATAAATTTTCAACCAAAAAGGTTGATTTTTTTAACAAAATTGACAAATTTTCAACAAAAGAATTAAATTCGCACCCAAATAATACCAGTTTTAACCAAAAGAAATAAGTTTTGAGAGCAAAAAGACGAAATTCAATTAGAATGATGAAGCTCTAATCAAATTTTGCGTAATCTCAATGCTAAATTTTTATATGGAAGTATTCCAGAAAAAATATCTGACATTTATCGTCGTGATCGTCATCAGAACGAAAGTCAATGTTAAGAGTGATTGCAAATCCACATTCCACATTCACCAACTTTTTCAAATATAAGGAACCTCCTGATCACAAAGATCTCGAAAATGGTTGATCCAACTAACATGAACTGTGTATTATTCGAAAAGTATGTTCTTCCTCTTTCCGATGATATATGTACTGTTTCAGTCAATCGGATAAAAATTTATTGGGCTATAGGCGATGAAACTCGAAAAAAGTAACATCTGAAAGTGAGTGATTTTCAGATAAGGTCTGGAAATCAACTTTTTTCGAATTTCATCGCTTATAACACAACAAATTCAAATCCGTCCGACACAAACAGTATATCATCGGAAAGAAGAAGAACATAACTTTCGAATGATATGCAGTTCATGTTGGTTGGATCAACCGTTTTCAAGGTAACTGAAAAAAGAGCCACAAAACACGTTTTTTGCAAATATCTCGAAAACGCTTCTCTGGAAAAGTAAGTGAGCGTCATTTTCTTTTTCAGCGACCCAAAATTAATCTAGAAAACACTTTTTCTTTCAGTTACACGCGATGATCCAAAAATTTGTAAACTAGTCTTCTAGTATCACATTGATCGGTCAAACATAATTAGAGCGTATACGAGAAGATTTAAGTGAGACTAAATCTGCAAAACAGTACTATACTGTTTATTCTCTATTCTGGAACTTATAGTATACTTGCACGTAATATATTTCTTAATTGTGACTAAAAATGTCTATATTTTCCCTAATATTTATTTTACCATTCGTCAACATTTTTATTTTTCCGAATTATCACTTTTCATAATTTTTACATTTTCGAATTATCTTCTGATATAATTTGCATTTCACCGAATTATAATTTGACATAATTTTCATAATAGAGAATTACTATTTGAGATAATGTTTATTTCTTCGAAGCACTATGTAACATAATGTTCATTCTTCCGAATAAGCACATAACATAAAATTCATTAGAACGAAACACCATTTGTCATAATACCATTTGTCATAAAACCTATGTCATAAAAGCAGCGTGTACAATTAACCTCATTCTTCCTAAAATGGTGCCCGGCATTATTATTGGCTGATTCGATTTTTGCGGTATTATTCAGCCAATCAGAATGCCGGGCGCAATTTTAGGATGAACGAAATTTATGTTACATGCAGTGTTCCGGAAAAATAAAAATTATGTCAAATTATGTCAAATTATCAGCGTGTCAAAATACATCTAAACAGTGAGTTTCAAATTAATCGAAGGTACTCTCGTTTCGGAACATTATCCAATGTCAGTAACAGAGATATAGATCTAAAAGCATAAGCTCCAGCCTTTATGTTTTTTGTAACTCGCTTATTGTTAGAGCTACAATTGAATTCAATTGAAATGAAATCACAAGTGGAAACATAAGCCAGAATTGCACTGCAAAAGTTGCTTCATTTGAATTCTTTTTTAACCCAGCTTTAATTCCAATTCGACTCCACCAATGCAATAAACTCCAGTTTTTCGAGTATGAAGGATAAAGGATTGTCAGATACTACGTCGCCTGTCGTTTTTTTTATGGCGTCGCATTTGAGATGACAGACTGACATCTCGAGTGACAATCGTGAGCGTTTCGTGTGGAAGAGCCGAAAAAGGTCGCGGTGCAAACTCTGCACGGGAAGTACTAGAATCCAAGCGGAAAAAGTGGAGAGAGAAAAGTAGAGACGATTGGCAAAGGGTCGTCTGAGCGGAAGAAGACGAGTCCCGGGTTGGTAGGAAATAGGAATGAAGCGGAATGGTTCACTCGCGAGGGTTCGGAGGTTTAGTTGGTTTGAATCTCAATAATGAAATGGATGCCCTCGGGTGTGAGCCAGCTTGGCGTGGAGTGTGAAACCCATTCGCAAATTAAGCTTACTTATTCATTAACGCTAACGACTTACCAGCCGACATTGTCATCATCTCATGCTGTTTCTCATCAATTGTTGTGAAGCTAATAGATAATTCAACCCTCGTTATAATGCTTTTATCTACCGGTTTTTTAAAATTAGGGGACGGGAGGGTAAGTTGGTGCGGAGGCTATAAGCTGGCGCACCCTTATTCACAAAATACTTTAACAGTTAGGCTCACGAAAAGAGTTCTATCGTCTGAATTCTTGCATAATATGTAATTGATAAAAAGATACATTCGGTTGATGTTTCAAAACATTTTTGTTACAAGTTTATTCATAGGACTTTTTTCGGTAACGGTTGGTTATGTCCTGGTTCGAGTTGTTTATTAACGCCATGTGTTACTTGTAAATTGTCTTTAAATTAAAATAACTCATTAAAAGTAAGCTGTGTAATTTAAATGTGAGTTAAAAATGTAAGGGTTCAGCAGTTGTTTACATCGTAGAAATTCTTGGGAGAGCCTCACGGTCAAAGTGGGCCATACCCGAAAATCGAGTTGAATGGAAGTTCCAGTGTACTTCAGAAAAAATAACATTAACCTATGTTATGTATTTTTAACATAAAAATCTTCTTTCACCTACTATAACCAAAATATCAAGCTACCTAAAGCACAAGTTTTTTATTATTTACGATTGTATATTTTTCTTTTAAATTCACTTTTTCTTTTAGGTGCGCCAACGTACCCTTATCTCCTCTGAGGAAGTTACTTTTTGGAAAAGTGCTACATCACTTTGATCTAAAATTCGAATTCCAGAAGTCACGATTTCGATTTTGAGCTGAAGGGAAAATGGCGTATTGCGGTTTTGCGTGATAGGTTGGATCAATTTTTGTGGTCTTATTTTGGCGTTGCGGAATTTCACCCGACATATTTTATTTAACGCCGAAATTAGCAGGAATTATGTTTTAAAGGAAAGGTTCGATTCAATCAAGTTTTCCTGAATAGAGATTTTTGAATTAGTATGACGTAACAATTAATTATAGTGAATGAAGTCAATGACAGAAAAGATATTGGAAGGTCTATTTTATTGTCAAAAGATAAAAATATTCGTATGAACTTAGCACCAAATTACTTTACCGGGACCCTCCCAGAACATTATAGAAACTTAGCATGGCCATGAACCACTTAAGCTGTCGAGAGGTCTCGAAGTTGGTAAGGTAAGAATTTGCGTCTAAGACTCCCTTCGGTCTATCTACTAGCAATCCTTTTTTTTCAGATGTTTTGTTCGAGTTCCTTCAGTAAAAAAAATCAATACAGAAGACTTTCTAATTACTGTAGTTATTTGATGAGAGAGTATTAATCTCGAAAGCAGGCTGAGTTTGAACTGAATGATGGTGTTCCAAAACGACATATCCAACATAATGTCATTTAACATTTTTTAATTTTTTTTTCCAAGATTTTGGAACTTTTTTCAATTGTTGAGGAAACATGTGCCTCGATCGAAAAAAATAATTTTCCCTACATTTTCACTGAACTGGATGATGACTTATTTCGAACAAACTTTTCACACCTCAATTCAGCACTGCAGTGTCTCGGGAGCAAGTATTATTTTCTGAAATCGACAATTGGATTTTTAATCACGAAAATTTGTCAAAAGGTTGGATATGTCCTTTTGAAACGCCACCATTCAACTATGGACTCCTTTTATCTTGGTCCGGAATCAGTCTTGTAAAATTCGTTTATAACATATCTTGTGAAAATGGTTCATAATAAACGAAAGTATGTTCTAATTGTTTTCCTAAATTGAAATGGCGATTTTTTGGAACATTTTCTGTCTCAAATGAAAAATCATCGAAATGTTGAATATGTACTTTTGGAACGTCATCAGTTAAGTGTAGACTCCTTTCATGTCGGTCCGGAATCAGTTTTGCAAAATTGGCTGATTGAAAAAATTGGCATCCTGTAAAATTGGTTCATAACTCCTTTTGTGAAACTGGCTCATAACGCTTCTATTAAAAATGGCTCATAATGCATCTTGCAAAAATGATTTATAAAGCCTCTGGTACAAATCGCTCATAACGCATCTTATAAAAATGTCTCATAAAACATCTTGTACAGAAATTATGATATACCTACAGAGTTGTTTTAGTATCACAAATGAATACTTTGCTTTAGACGTAATAAATTTCATTTTGTATTCATTGCTCAAAAATGAATACGAAATGAAATAAAATCAATCAGAAGGGGAAAGCGGTAAATTTGGTCCTTGCATTTCTACCCTCGGCGGGAAGTGTGAGTACAATAACCCGCCCTTGGGAAGGGAAACGTGGCTCTGATTAATGAAATGTGAAGGAGGTGATGGTGATGAGGACAGTGGCTCATTGCACAGGCCAAGAGAGTTTGAGGTAGATTCCTTTGGAATATTGGCATAAGCATTAGTATCGGTGTGGCATGTTCTAGTGTCTCTTACCGCAATATGCGGTCTCGCGCATAAATCACTTCTCGCAATATCATCGGATGTTCTTAGTATATATGGCATAGTGGAACGACTTTCCCCAACATCTCACAACGATCTGAAGGTGGAACATGCAATGAGTAAAATCCAAGATTTTTAAATTCCCTTGAAATATGTTAAACTTGTATTAATTTTGCGTCATTTTGCAAAATATAAGAATTTTTTACCACCTTGTGTAGAAAATATAAGCTTTTCAATACACATTGCTTCTAACGAACCTAACCCAGCAATCATATAACGTATCATATAACAATCATATAAATTGGAGATTTCTGTTTGAGAATCCAAAATATTTAATCAGAAAACTTATAAAGGTGTAGAAGCGTCTTTCTAAAAATCATAAAAAGTAGTAAACTGGAAACTCACCGCCGATTAATATATAATAATTAATTTTAAAGTAGTGCGTAATTCACCTTTTAAACGAAAATTGACATGCATTTTGGCAACATTGCATGAGGACGCCAATTTGGTGAGAAACTAACTCATTGAATATTTTGAATACTTACAGGGGTACCAACATGACAATCTACACAAAATGAAGTCAAATTGCTTCCAACTACCGTTCAGTTGCCAAACCTGAATATGATTTTGTCGTGTCAATGAAAACTTCAGTAATCATATTTAATTGAGTTTATAGAATTCAGAAGGTATTGTGGGAATGTTTAGTACACAATATGTGAAGTATTATGGAATCTCTCACGAAATAAGCAAGCTTATCAACTATTTTTTCTATAAAAAAGTATTTGAAAAAATTTTCCAGACACTATTATGATGTATGAGTTGCGTATGTTCCTCCTTAATTTAGTCAGATTTTTCAATTTACAATCCATTATATTACTAAAGAATTTTCATGGAATTTGGCTTACTTCCTTATTTAAATTAACCATCATAGCTTGAATGGGGTTGACGAAATTTGAGTAAATTGAACACGAATAAAAATTTTTACGAATGAGAGTTGAATATAGCAAACATTGAATAAATGATAGAATTGTTAAAAAGTTGTTAACAAGAACATAATCGCGAATGACATTCAATAATTAATAAAGACTTGTATTTGTTTTTTCAGGTATCGAAATGGACAATATAATGGCAGTTTTTATGCCGAACCAATGTATTCTGTTTAACGTATTGAAAGCAGAATTTATTAGCTTTTTAATATGCGATTTGCGACTGTTCAGGAATATTTTGTCGATTTCGAGCCGGTGCAGCAATAAAAGTCGAATCTCGCACTCATCGTGGTTTCGGGTCACTGCGTAGGAACTGGTGCAATATTTCATGACATTTTACAGGCAGGTTTTGGTCACAAATGCTCGTTTATTAGTTGCGTCATTTCCACTGCGTCAATTACGCTTAAGTGCTAAATTAAAAGCTCAGTGGTTGTATCGTTAAAAATTTAACGATTTGGGGCAAATCTGGCAAATTGTTACAATGGGTAGGTTTTTCAAATACTTCATGACTAATATTCTGATGTCGCCGTAAGTTTCATGAAAAATAGAAGCTCTTATCGCAGTCTCGATTTTCGGGTTCGAAATGTGATTAATTTAAATTTAGAATTAAGAAAACTAAAATTTACAAGGTACTTTCAATTAACTTCGTGTGTGTTCCAATTACTTCTACACATATAGAATAAAAAATTTGATTAAGTCTTATTTCGATGTCGAGAAACTTCAACTTCTCAGCAGTTCTGGAAATGGAAGACAAGATACTCGTAGGAGTGATTTGAATCGAAGGTAGATCAAACTCGTCGAGAGAACCACTTGCGCTTCAAAGCTTCGTTTACGAGGAGATTGATTCAATTCAAAGGTTTCAGGAAAGCGGCAGCTGAAAGCTTCTGCTCTGATTTGAATTCCAATCTACTCAGTACGCCGAGAAGTCGCCGGTAGTTAGGGCGAATATGCATAGCACCTGTTTCCCTGAACTATTCTAAAAACTTTGTACTTTAGGAAAAACTGAAAATTTCAAGCGAAAAATTAAACAGAAAAAAATTAAGAGTTAAGGGAAATTTCTCCGATCAGAAAAAATTATTCATCTGCAGAGTATTTATCAAATATTTCTCCTAGAAGTAGCCAGTTCCTTACAACTAGTTACTGTAACTAGTTACTTTTTTGGTAACGATAATGGCAACGAAGCTCCTTTTTTGAAAACGGAACGAATTGGTAACTAGCTACATTTGTGTCAGTAACAGTAACTATAAAAATCGTTACTTTTTTAGTTATTTTTGAAATGTAGTTCACAAGTGTTTTTAATGACAATCAATTTTATTGCTTTTGCAACTCTTTTTTCATTTTCACCATTTAAATTGTGGCGGCAGATAGCCATAGAGGTTTATAGCCTAATACAGAAAAGTTGTAAATTTTCTTCCTCTCTAGAATTCTCTTCTTTATTTGCTTATACTCTCTCCCGTTTATGGGTTGAAGAGTCTTCAGAGATTCATTACATATTTTCTTATCCACAATCCTTACATATTACCTTACCGACTATATTACAATATCGTCTCAACCATTATTCTTAATCCTATACGTTTACGACCTTGCCCTGGGCTTCCGTTTCCTCTTACCACTATTAATCTAAATATTGTAGCTTAATTCCGCAACACTGCTACCTTATCTGCCTTCTTTAGAAGTTTTTTTTTGCTTCTGCCTGCCCCGTGCAATCAGTTCTCTCTCTTTACTCTTCCAATTTCTTCATCCATTCCTCACCCTGACTATTCCCATTCAAAATCCACTTTACTCTCTCTTTAATACCCTTCCCTTCCCTTTCGTCACATGTACACCTCTCTCACACATGCAACCATGTTTCCTGCTCATACCTACATACTCTACAAAGATCCTCTTCTTGATTTATCTAACACCAACATGCTCTTACCTTTTTTCTCGTTCTAAATCTCATCACTCTCCCCCATTTGCTCTCCTTTTTAATCTTTTTTAGGTATTCCGGCTCCCCCTCACTCTTTACCATCTTATACCAGCTGTTGTACCTTGACTTCAAGATTTTTCCTCATCTTGTCTCTCCTTATCTTGCCATCATCTTTTCCACTATCCCCTGCCATTCTCTACCCCTAACTTGTATACCACATTTAAACCTCATTTCGTGTTTATCTTCCTCCCATTTCGAACATCCCACGTTATCCCTCCTCTCTTTTTCCATAATCTCCACAGCACACGTTTATGCAATCTTGCTTTCCTCTCCCCTTCCAGTTTTTTTCAAAACTCCAGGATCTTTTCAGTTTCCCGATCACCATTTTCTCTCGTCCTATTTCTTCGCTCAGCATATAACCTGGGCAGCTCCAACTCACCCCCATGCCCCATCTTAGGAATCTTTCATGCAGACTCTCCCCGCTCTTATGCTACTTCCATCCCCGAATTTCAACTCCATAACTGAACACTGACAATACTAGCACGTCAAACATCCACACTCTCTTCCTTCAGTCGGCCTTGAACCTTCTCTTCGCTATACCCCACACTTGTTCCATTACCTTACTCGCACATTCCATTCTCTTTCTCACCTGCAGCTCATTTCCTCCTCCTGCTCCGAACCAAAATCCTTGATAGCAAAACTCCTCCACCAAATCGCGATTTTTTCCATTCGTACTCTACACTTTCTATTTCTGAAACACATAACCTTAGTCTCACATTCACCCTTAAATCTTTATTCCTTACATAATCTACGAACTCTCTCATCATCAGATTTATCCCTCTTTTAACATCCGCTACTAGAACTACATCGTCTGCATATGCTAGTGAATGCAGTTCGCCTGTACCCAAAATTGTTCTCTCATTGCATTTTCTCGCCATCACCTCATCCAAGTCTGCCAATAAGACACTAAACAAAAGAGGGCTCAACAGGCACCCTTGCCTAATTCCCCTTCCTGTTCAGAACTCCTCGCCGTTCTTTTACCCTACTTTCACCCTTATCTTAGTCTCCACAAATATCTCTTTTATCCTCTCTATAAAATCTTCATCTTCTCTCTCTTTCACGACTTTCCATAGCACCCTACTGTTTGAGAAGTCAAATGCTGCTTTAAAATCCACAAACAGTGCAACCACTTTCCCTTTTTCCCGACCTAAGTTTTTGCTGACTAGATAACTGATCATGTAAATGTTATCAGTGGTCTCCATCCCTTTCCTCAAACCCGTTTGGTTGTGTGGTATACTTCCCTTTTTTTCAACTGTCTTTCCAGCCTCTTCCTGAGCACTTCTGCGTATATTTTACAGCCCACTGACATGAGCGTGATACTTCTATAATCCTCTACCCTTTCCCCCTCTCCTTTCTTGATCAGCGGCTCAACCAGCCCTGTTTTCCACTCCTCGGGCCACCCTTCGCTTCTCCAAACCTTATTGCAAGTCCTCCACATCTCTTCTTTCAATCCTTCTCTACCATATTTGTGCTTCGATCTCTATGTCATCTTCACCTGTTGCTTTGTAGCTTTTCAGCCTTGAAATTGCCTGATTCACCTCTTTTCTCCCAATCTCGTTTCCGCTGTCCTCGTTCCCCGCTACCGTCTTTCTTCCTTTCCTTTTTGCCTTATTTTCCACGCCTTCTAGAAGTCTCTTGGAATACTCCGTCTACTCATATATCCCGATTTTATTATTTACGCCCTTCCTCTTCTTTTCATGTTTATCACTTCCTATTTTCCCATTCCCTCCATTCTTTTGCCGCTTGCTTGACCTCTTCTATGTACTTTTCCTCCTCCATCTGTCTTTTTTCACTTATTCTCTCGTGATCTCTATTTTTCATGTTGAGTTACCTTTTCTCCATTCTTCCTTTTCTTCATTTTCTAAAACTTTCCTTTATCCTATCACTCTTTTAAGTTCTTCTAACAGCGTGTCTACTTCTTCTTCTTCCGTAATCCCTATCTCATTTTCTATTTTTTCTCTAAATTCTCTTAACTTGTCTTCCTTTCCAACTGCTCACTTTCTGTTTGCTTTCCCCCATTCCTTTTTTCTGCTCCTACGGCGTTTTCGTCCTCAACATCTCAATGTCGTAATCACTGGAAAGTACTCGGATCCTATCTCATTGCCCACTTGCATTTGAACCATCAGCTTCTTTATTCTTTCTTCTGCCAGAATGTAATCTATTACGGTATTCCCTTTACCCGTGAACGTAGTTTCAACTTTTGCATCCCTCTTGCTACTGCCGTTACAAATAAGACAATTTCTATTAATCACGGAATTTCGTGATTGATAGCCCATATCGTTGAATCGGTTATTAATCACGAATTTCCGTGATAATTAGCTCAGAATGTTGAATCAGCTATTTGTACCGAAATTTTGGAATTAATAGCTGCGAACAATTAAGAAAATTCACTGGAGTCAAATAAATTCACTTTTATTTTTACTTTGCACATGCTTTGCATCCTTTGCATATTGTGGCATTATTTCTGTGACTAGTCACAGAAATAATGTTGTTCAAACCCTTACCCCTTTTCAGCGGTATGAAAAGGCCTTTAGTATCATAGGTTAATAACGCGAAAGGAACGAAGGAACGAAATTATAGATGACACATAACCTCCCACCTGTCACAACATGCAAAGGATGCAAAGCATGTGCAAAGTAAACAGAAAAGTGAATTTATTTGACTCCAGCGATTTTTTCAATTGTTCATAGCTATTCATTCCAAAATTTTGGTACTGATAGACGATTCAACGTTCTGAGCTATTCATCACGAAAGTTCGTGATTAATAGCCGATTAAACGATCTGGGTTATTAATCACGAAATTTAGTGATGAATAGCCCAGATCGTTGAATCGGCTATCAATCACGAAATTTCGTCATAAATAGCCTAGATCGTTGAATTGGCCATTTTTACGGAAATTTCGTGACGAATAGTAAATTTCTGGAAAACTAATTTATACTAAAAAGAACATAAAAAATGTACTGTTTTTGTGTCGAATTTTTTCTGATAGACATTTTGTGTTCTTTTCATTAAACATTATTACTTTTTCACTTGAATTAATTCGAACTAGAATATTCAACGTTTTAACTTTAATTTAAATTCATAAAAATACCATTTTTATATGCAATAACATTTTCCGTATTGATAGCTAGGTGAGAGCTCCGAGCTATTCATAGAGCATTGAATCGGCTATTTATACGGAAATTTCGCGATAAATAGCCCAGATTGTTGAAATGGCTAATTATCACGAAACTTCGTGTTAAATAGCCCAGATCATTGAATTGGCTATTATTCACGAATTTTCGTGATTAATAGAAACGGCTTACAAATAAACCATCCTGTCTCTCCAAACAAGTCTGAAAGCCTTCTGCCTTCCCAATCCGCTTCCCTATGTTTCGAGTTTCTTACGAAGATCGCCTCTTCTTCATCCCCCTAAAATTTAAAAAACTTGAAAATCTATATGAACACTTCTAGAAAGAAAAAAAATTTCAGAGTTGAATATTCATTTTTTTGGTTGAAAATTAATTTCCTTAAATGGAAATTCAACTATTCGAGTTGAAGATTTATCACTTCAGTAAAAAATTCATATTTCTTAGTTCAAAATGTTATAATTTGTTTGAAAATTTATTTACTTTTGTAGAAGAATCAATTTGTTGAAAATCAACTTTTTTGTTGAAGAATCATATTTGCGGGTTGGAAATTCGACTGTTTTGCAAAAAATTCGGCTTTTTGGCTTGAAATTTCAACAAGCTAGTTGATTTTTCTTCTCTCTTGACAGAAAATTTGTTTTTTGGTTGAATCCAATATGTACCTGAAGTTATGAACGTTCAAATGAACGAAATTTTTTTCTAATTTTATTTCATCCATAAATATTGTTTCAACTACAATTAAAAATAATGCATTATAGGTTTCTTCTGATACTCCATTATTCCCAAAATAAATACACAAACATTCTTGCACTGTTTCTAGTTTACAAAGCCATCATTGAAATATTTCGCTCATTTGAACGTGCAGAACTTCGAGCACATGAATTCAACTGTTTTTGATTTAAAACTAAAATATTTTTTGGTTGAAATATCAATCATTATATTTTCTATTAGGAATTCATCTTTTTTCGTTGATAATTAATTCTTAAAATGGATAATTTAATTTTTTCATTTCTTGTTGAAAATTATTTTTTTTAGTTCAAAATTCATGTATTTTGTTGAAAAATCGTCTTTTTGTTTGGTGAAAATTAATCTTCTTGGTTGAAAATTCATCCGTTCAGTTGAAAGTTCAACAATTTTGGTAAACAGTCATTCTTTTTAGTGAAAAATTCAACTCCCTAGTTGAAAATTTGTCTTTTTGGGTTGTAAATCATCTTTTTGTTAAAAATTAAAGTGTTCTGTAAAAAATTCGTCTTCTTGGCTTGAGAATGTAACTGTTTCGTTAAAAATTGAATTACCTGATTAAAAATTTCATTATTTTGTCGAAAACTCGTTTTTTTCGGTTCAGAATTAATTTTTTAAATTGAAAATTTACCTATTCCATATTTGGTTGAAAACTCAACTATTTGGTTTAAAATTAATGTATTTTGTCGAAAATTGGTCTTTTTTGTAGAAAATTAATCTTATTGGTTGAAATTCATCTTTCTGGTTGAACATTCAATAATTTTGTTGAAAAGTCATCCTTTTTGATTGAGAATTTGTCTTTTCAGGATGAAAATAAACTTTTTTGTAGAAAATTCAACTTTTTTTCAGAATATTCGTCTTTTTGGTTTCAGAATGTAACTATTTTGCTGAAAATTCAAGTACTTAGTTGAAAGTTGAACTACTGCGTTGAAAATTTATCTTTCTGGTTGTAGATTCATCATTTCAGATAAAAATTGATCTCTTTGGTTGAAAATCAACTTTTTTATTGAAAACTCATATTTTGCTGGTCGAGAATTCAACTATTTGTAAAAATTCGCTTTTTTGGCTTGAAATTTCAACAATCTGTTTGATTACACTCTTCGTTGAAAATTCATCTCTTTTCGTGGAGAGTTAATCTTTTCAATAGAAAATTTAACAATTCGAATTTTTGATGAAAAATTAATCTTCTTGGTTTAAAATTCATTTTCCTGTTTGAAAATATAACTGTTTTGTGGAAAGTTCATCTATTTTCGTTGAGTTCAACTGTTTTTGATTTAAAATTAAAGAACTGCTTGGTTCAATGTTGAACTTGTCTGTTAAATACTGAACTATCCTGTTAAAAATTATTTTTTTTTTTGGTTGAATATTGATTTTTTAACTATAAAATTAATTATTCCATTACCGGTTGAAAATTTGTCTTTTTGGTTGGAAATTCAACTGTTTGATTTGAAAATTCATCTTTCTTGTTAAAAATTCCTTTGTTTGTTGAAAATTAATTTTCCGACTAAAAATTTGACTTGGCTTGTATTTAAAAATAGAAAGTAAGCGAATTCCTTATTTTCGAATATTTGTGGAAAATAGAAATCATGTTTAATGAATTTTTAATTTTTTGTTTTCTTCTCGACAGGGAAAGTGCTTAGAATCTCTTTTGAAACTTTACGATTCAAAATGTAACTTTTCCTTAGTTACTCTTGCAAAAAAACTAACTAATGTTACTTCTTATTCAAGTTTTTTTTCTTAAATTAAAAGTAACTATCGTTACGTTTTTGGTTAATTTCGTATTTTAGAATAGGGTAATGTGTGAAATATTCATATTTGTCGAATGACAGCTGTTACACTTTTGACTGAGTCGTAGCTTAGTCATGACCGACAAAACATTTCTAAAACATTACAAAATGAATTTAAAAAAATAAAATAGACAAATTTTCCAAAAAAAAAAAATTTTAACAAAAAAGATAAATTTTCGAACCAAACAGTTGAATTTCCAACCAAAAAAGACAAATTTTCAACCAAAAATGGAATAATAATTTTCCATTCAAAAAATTAATATTTATCCGAAAAAAAAACAAATTTTCAACAAAATAATTCAATTTTTAACAGACCAGTTCAACATTCAATCAAAAAATTCTCTAATTTCAAATCAAAAACAGTTGAACTCAACGAAAATAGATGAATTTTCCACAAAACCGTTATATTTTTAACCAAGAAGATGAATTTTCAACCGAGGAGATTAATTTTTTATCAAACAAAAAAGACACTTTTTCTACAAAATACATGAATTCTCAACTTAAAAAATAAATTTTTCACCAAAAATAGAATAGCTAAATTTTTTACCAAAAATAGAGTAGTTAAATTTTCCATTGAAGAAATTAATTTTCAACGGAAGGGGATAAATTTTCAACGAAAAATGTAATCAACCAGATTGTTGAAATTTCCAGCCAGAAAAAGCGAATTTTTTATAAATAGTTAAATTTTCAACCCGCAAATATGGGTTTTCAACAAAAAGTTAATTTTCAACAAAATAATGGAATTTTCTACCAACATAGTTGACCTTTCAATCCAGAAAGATGAATTTTCAACAAAACGGCTCAATTTTTAAACGAATAAGATTAATTTTATATCAAAATTGTTGCATTCTAAACAAAGTAATAAATTTTCAAACAAATAATAAAATTTTTAACAGAAAAAGATGAACTCTCAACCAATAATAGCTGGATTTTCAATTTACTGATATCTGATTAAAATTGTCATTAAAAGCTCTAATCGAAGTTCGATGGTGAGAATTGTGAGAAATGTCACGCTGTCGGTGGTCTTTCAACGAGTCTATAATACTCTTCGACGATTGCATTATCTACAGAAATTATGGCTAACGGATGTTTCAATGAGAATGGTCTTCCTTGAGTCAGGCTCAATTCATAATTGGTAAATTGCAAGATAATTGCCAATCGTGGACCGGTGACTGATTGTCGATAAACAATCGCCAACTGATTCAGGCAGCAGGAGGAGGCGTAAGATCCGCCTCTCTGAAGTGCAAATTGATTGCGATACGTCCGCAGAAACACAACAATAAACTCTCATAATGACTTATAATTTCTTATTATTCCTTTTTCACTGCTTTTGTTAGATTTCCTTCAAAGAGCGTCTAATTTTAACTTCTTCAACTGAAGATTCTAGAATCTTCTTTATACGTAATTATTCATTTTCTACGTTCTTCTTCAAAGAAATCTATCATATTGTGAGGGTCGTTTGATAGGTTTGGTAAAAAAGCAAAAAAAAAAAAATTTTCTGCAAGTTTGCTTTTATTTCTCAACATAGTCTTCCATAACCATATGATGAATTTTTTCCACCATATCCGATGTGGTGACCTCAAATAAGCGTCCGGGGCGCGCTTTATCTTTAGTTGTGGTTTGACTACGTTTAAATTTGTTCACCCAAAAATAAACGGTTTTCAACGTAGGAGCAGACAGACTCCTCGTGGACTTTGTCTCACTTGGCTTTGATCTACGAGGCTGTCCAATTTTTGAAAGAAAAATGTTTTATCACTGCACGGAACTCTTCTTTCTCAATTTCTTCAAAAACTGCTGACACGCTCACGTCAAACGTATGCTAAACGCAAACTGAGCGTCGGTTTCAGCTGAAGCTTGGTACAGGTTGATTTGAAGAGCCTAATTGAACTGCATATCTCGCGGAATCAAAACCTGAATGTATTTTACGCAGACAAATGTCGCATAAATTTCACATGAAATTCAATCCAACAGTATTGATTGAATGTAGAAAAGAGCTTTATGTCGCACGCATAATGAGGTTCGCTGCACTGCAGATGCAGCAACAGTGTATAGAGGTTTCGAGAAATAACGTATATGGAAGGACAATAATAATGATTATCGATTTCGTATCTGTCCTGCATGTCAGGTAGATTCATTCCACCGTTTGTCACTCAAATCCCAAAGCGATTATTACTAAATGCAATTACTTTACGTTTCCAGCCAATTTTCGTTCCATCCAATCCGAACAATCGTGCAGTTTCATCTGTAGCGTGCCCATCTGTTACGGGCACATTTCTGCGCACATACACCGCGAACTACGTGCAAAAAGTTTTAGTGAGCTACTTTAAATGCACTTGTCCTCACCTGTCGTTCGTGTATCGAACAACGGTAACCATGAAATAGAGGATAAAAAAACACCACCACGCACACGGAATTGGACGTTGCTGACTGAAAAGTAAATCGCTCTCTGATGGTTGTGATACACCACTTTTCCACTTGATCCCCATATCGATTGCTATACTTTTAATTTGAGAGAGATATATGATAACAATTGGTAATGAAGAGGGACTTTTGACTTATTCAATTAGTGGAGTTATAACTGAATGAGTCAGGGAACTAATTTTTTTCTGCTTCGAAAGAACAATTTAGATAATCAAACACACCCAGCAAAAAAATGTTATTCACTCAGCAACATTGTTTTGTTCACCGCATTTGGATGATTTCAGAAAACATTCTGTTTAAGTTAGCAGAATTTTTGTTAAGTTGACCAGATTCGTTTGCTTCAGTCAATAAAAGTTTTTGGTTGAATCGTTTTGTTCATTTTAGATTAGTCAGGCAAGAATGAATCGAAA
Organism: Melikaiella ostensackeni; assembly: GCA_032362435.1. Classification (NCBI taxonomy): domain Eukaryota; kingdom Metazoa; phylum Arthropoda; class Insecta; order Hymenoptera; family Cynipidae; genus Melikaiella; species Melikaiella ostensackeni. Next base: position 7,438,472 of record JAUMHM010000087.1, on the reverse strand, counting down.
GCGTTTTCTGTAAGAGAGACGCTTATCGTACATTTATTCTTTCACGTCTTGTCTGATACAGAAAATTTATTATTTTATACAGAAAAATTTATTGCTTTATGAATAATCCTGCTGAAAATATGTGCTTGCGTGATTGAGTGAAAAATACGGTGTGCTTGAAGTTCTGAACGTTCCATTGAATAAAATTTTTTGCTGATGGCTTTACTAATTGGAAAAAGTGCTTAAATATTCATCCATTTATACTGCAAATAATATATTACAAAAGAAAATCATAATGCATTATTTCAAATTGTAAATGGGACAATATTTGTGGATAAAATAGAATTGGGAAAAAATATTTCGTTCATCTGAACGTTCAGAACTTCAGGTACATAACATACGCAAGATTGTTTGAATCTGCACGATTAGATACCTAAGACTGCGTGATTAAGTTTTTGATAAATCAACAAAACGTTCTTCTTAATCAAATAAACAAAGGATCCTGCACAATTTATATCTCAAGTGGCTTGCCGTGGAAGTATCTCGTTTTGTGATATTTAGTCGTTCAATATACCACTAAATTATTAGTACAAGATGAAACAATTTCACGGTCAGCTATTTATAATGTAAATTGTGCGAAGTTTTTCATGGTTAGATGAACTAAAAGTGTTGGTTAAATCAACCAAAATCTTCTCTTAGTCCAATAGAAACATATGCTTGAATCAACTGAAATATTCCCTTGGATCAACCAAAATATTTGCTTGGAATAAACAAAATTTGTACTTGGATCAACCAAAAGGTACAGTATAATCAAGCAAAATTTACTAACCAACAAATTTCCCAGGGTCAACCAAATATTTTGTTAGCCATAAAGGGTAGAATTAACTAAAATTTTGTTGATTTAACCAAATCATTTTCTGGGTGCAGGATAGATCAAAGTGGGACTCACTTGAAGGATCAATTCAGTGTCAATAGTGCCATAAATATTGAAAAATAGTAGCAAAATAATAGCGTGAAATTTTTGGATGATAAAGTTATATGTAAGCCCTGGATTGACAAGAATTGTTTTAAAAAGTACCATTTGTGACATAAATTGCATGAGACGTCGAAAAATTATTTTTTTTTTAGGAATACAGAGTGAAAGTTTTAGATGAAGAACTTTAATTTATCATTTTTTCTTTAACGATGAAATTATATCAAACGCTATACGTAAAAATATACACAAAAAAATAAACAATATGTAGTAACTTCAATTTTCTTTTTCCTAGTACAACACAGTATTGTAAAGAAATTCCATGAAATTATATTGATAATTTCGCATTTCATGGAGGTATTATGAATTTCTCAAAGATTTTATTGTGTAAATTCTAACTTTAATTTACAGAAGTGCTATTTTGATATTTTGTTATGACATGATGAGATTTTCTATAAAACTTTTCAATTCAATTTCTTATATCGGGGCTGCTACAGAATTTTCGTTTCCAAATTCCAGGTATTTTCCAGGTATTTTCAAACTGCTGATTCTAAAACTCTTTCAGTTTTATGTAATTCATTTTGGAATGATATTCAATTAAAAATATATCGACATTTAGGGATTTCATTTGAAAGTTATACTTGGAAACAGTACGATTGCAATATGAATTTGTTCACTTTTTAATTATCAAATCTGAAATTATTCGATTTCGGACGTCTTTCATTTCGAAGTGTTTGAGAAGGTGATCCGAAAATGCATTTGAAAAATTTTTTTCGCGTTGCAGGGTAAGGACCCCCCCCCAATTCGGTTCCAAATCCGAAAAAAGGAATTACATATTTTTTTTTTTCGAAATTTTGATTTTAACACGTGCCTCCGGTGACTTGAAATTTCCCATGTAAAATACATATATGAAGAAATAACTTTTTGGGTTTTTCTGAATAACTTCTGTAGGTTTGGGCAGATGTTATGGGAAAGTTATAGGACTCGTAGAGAACTTTTCATAGGAAAATTCTGTATGTCAATCATATGGGTTTGTCACCCCTAACACATTCCCACGGTGCCTCGAAAACTATCCTTCAAACCAAAAATGTAAATTCACGAAATCTACACGAAATAAACACCTTTTAGTACTTTATTCTCGTTTTTTACTAACAATTATTATTGTTGGTCTTATAGAATTATTTTAAATATTCAATTATTCAAGTGAATTTCATTTCTTAAATTCTTTTTTCAAGAAGTCGGTTTTTTTCTAACGGAATCATGATTAAGGTTGCCTTTTTATATATTTTATACTTTTTCGATACCTTAGATTTATTACTTCACAAACCCTCATTTGCTTGAACAATATTTTTCCAGGAAATTTGGAACTTTTCTCACTTTTTTGCTATAAATATTACGACTAGTGATTGTTGAAAATAATTAAATTTTTGTTATATTCATGAATTGTTCGAACAATTAGGTATTAATTATTTCCAGTATTTCATCGTCTATTCTCCTAGAGAAGTCCACTTCATTTCTCCTAAATTTTTAGTCTTTGTTGTCTTTTTTATACTGCATATCTTTATAACTTATTTTTATCATTTAAAAAATTCTTTTTGTTGGAATGAGGGTTTGTTAACTAATGAGGCTGCGGTATCTAAAACGTATGAAATATATGAAAAGGCAATTTTTATTATGATTCTGTTAGATAAACAATTCTTTGAACACATGAAATTTGTTTAAATGATTGAAAATGACTTTAGAATATTGATAATTATTCCACTAGACCAACAATAATAATTGTTAGCAAAAAAAACGAGAAAAAATGCTCAAATGTTTAGATTTCGTACAGACTTTACATTTTTTGGATTCAGGGTTACTTTTTGGCACACCGTAGGAAGATGTTAGGAGAGACCAACTCATATGATTTTTTTATTATTATACCATTAAGCCAAATTTCTTTCGGGGTAAGCGTATCTCGTTCGGTTCTGGTCTCATTTCACTACTGGGGATGAAGGAATTTGTATGGTAAATTTGGGTAAGGGATGTTTAGGAGGAGAAGGAAAAGGTTTTAGATCAATCTCACAACGTCGCTCCGACACTAGTCGCTTGATCAATC
>JAUMHM010000087.1:7406681-7430661 GCA_032362435.1 Melikaiella ostensackeni | reverse complement strand
TTGCGTGAAGCAATTCGCCAAAAAAGACCGGATTTGTGGGCAAAAAACTTGTGGATTTTGCACCACGATAACGCACCATCGCACAATAGCATCGTTATCCGTGAGCATTTGGCTAAAAACGAACCGAATACTATCCAACAACCACTGAATTCGCCTGATTTGGCTCCCTGCGACTTTTTCCCATTCGGTCGACTCAAGAAACCGCTCCGCGAAACGCGTTACGCCACTCGAGATGAGGTCATGGAAAAATCGAAGATGGCTCTAATGGTTAAACCGCAAACCGATTATAAAAAATGTTTCGAGGATTGGATCAAGCGCTGGAATGAGTGCGTTGCAGTCGATGGGGAGTACTTTGAAAGAGACAATATCGATTATGATGAATAAACTTGTATTTTTGATATTAAAAATAAAGTCCTAAAACTTTTTGATGAAGGTGGTATTCATAAATTCTCTCAGCCACACAAACAAATATCCGCCACCCACATTGAATTCTACGAAAAGACCTCTACACATCCTAGAACTTTCTCGTACCATTTTCTAAAACCCACAGAAACTATTCACAGAAAACCAAAAAGTGATTTTTTCCATGTATTTTATATGGGAAATTTTGAGTGCCCGGTACACCTGTCAAAATCAAAATTTAAAAAAAAATATGCAATATCTTTTGTGAAATTTGGAACCGAATTGGAGGCATTGTTGTCCTTTATGAAAAAAGTGATTTTGGATGACTTTAGTGTTCAACGAATGAGTGTTACAAATTAGAGTGGTACAATTTCAAATGATTTTTCCTCAAAAATTAAAAAAAGTCGAAAATGTCGCATATAACCTCGTGGAAATGTATTCTAGCAATAAAATACTATATATTATAATAATGTATTCACTGTAAGCCAATCCTCAAAAGTAAGCCGAATTTCGTGCAGTTTTGAGTTTCAACATTTTTGAGACACAGAGACAAGTAAAGGCGCAATGAAAATTTTTATTCTTCAAAATCAGTGTGACAAAAAGTGAATAATTTTGAACACAAAAATTGATTAAAAGTGACTACTGTTCACACAAAAAATTATATGAAATTCTATAGCTGAATTCGGGGGTGAATACCAAGAACACAATTACTATTAATAATTCCACGAGTAATGTTCAAATAAATTGCACAATTAATTTCATTATAAGATGAATGAGGGTTACTCCATTTTATTTCGCCGCGGCCGGTTGCAGCCTAATTTATAATAATTTTGATACTTACTAAGTAATATTTAATGATTTTCAAACTTATTTATCACATCAATTTAATTTATTTATTTATTTTTATTTAAAATTTAATGTACACGATGCAAACGTACGGAAAAATGTCACATTTAAGTGCATTACAGAATAGAGAAAAACTCAAATTCTACAAACCGCAATTGAATTGAATTAAATGAGATGTATTCAACAGTACTGAAACTGCAAAAGTAACTTGATTGGGAAATAATGAACGACAATTGTGTTTTAACAACAACTAAAATATTACCATTTATCGGCACCTTCATAACCTTATTGAAAACGTTATGTTTAGTTTTTGAAAAATTAAACTTATCTCGTAAGTTTCAGTTTTTGTCAGATTTTTCAAAGTTGTAGCCCGTTTTCAACTTTTTATGCTGCAATTTGAAAGTTTTTGTTTTGAAATTCGACACTGGAGATTTTGTTCATTTTTTCGGATGAATAATTCGTAGGGCGAAAAATGAAAAAATTGATGATTTACAGTATACGTAAATTATGTCCTCATTTTATCCCCTGGAAATCGAATTTTCAAATATTTAGTCAGTTTTCGCGTATCTCTCACCGTTTTCGAGATGACTCCAAATTTTTCTCTCTTTCTTTTTGAAATTTAAAAATATTTTTACTGGGTTAGTTCGGGGTAAGCGAGGACCACCACCTTTTATCAAAACCCTGAAGACGTTGTTAATTTTTGCGTATCTCTCACCGTTTTTGAGATAACTCAAATTTTTCTGTTGAATTTTTTAAATCTTTCTACAAGGTTATTTTGGGGTCACCGAACACCATCCCCTTTAGAAAAGCCTGGAAAATTTTGTCAGTTTTCGAGTATCTACCACCGTTTTCGAGATAACTCAAAATTTTTCTTTTTTTGAATATCTTTTTATTGAGTTAGTTCGGGATAACCGAGGACCACACCTCCTTAAAAAAACATGAAAGTTTTGTCACTTTTTGCGTATCTCTAACCATTTCGAGATAATTCAACATTTTGATTTGTTTTTCTCCTTTCCCCTATGTTTAGAGAAACTTACAACGAATTTCACCAAATTCATAATTAACTCGACTCAAAAAGACTTACTCGTATTTTCAGTTTTGTAACTATTAAATTAATTTATTATAATCAAGAAAGAAATTTTCACCCTTTCGAAATTCGCGCCTATTTGAATTATCGATTTATCAAATATTGCTTCCAAATCTCTACAGCTGATTGGTTGATTCTACTGTGCCTTACATTAGATATCAATGACCAACTGAACTGACTAACAGGGTTTAGGGACTAAGGTAAATGTCTCAGTATCTAATGGTTATAGTCCCAGTCATGGTTATAGCTTAGAGAAAATACATTGTAAATAAGACCTTCGATTTTTTAATTACAAAAGTTCTCAATAAAAAAAGAAAACATTCGCGAACCTAAGCTATTTCTTCAATTTTTTATTCAAATTTAAATATTTATTTCAAATTATCAAAGTTGATATGTCGCTGTTTGCTTCACATCTCACGCGTCGCATACTGAAGAGAAGTTATAACACTTCAACATCTCTTTCTGTCTTAATAATTATCTGTGTATATTAATTTGAGTATGATGGGAAGATATTTTACGCTTCAACGAATATTTGGAGGTAAATTATTCGTAAATAAATTTATAAATAAACGCATATCTTCATTACTCGTACACGTCATCTAGTAGCTTGTCTCAGTCATGGATATATTAGCTGAAAAACGATCTGTCTCATGTTTTCCAGTCCAGACTTCTCTATTCATTACACAAATTAACATCAAAAATACAAGATAATAAAAAAATAATCAAATAATCAACAACCTAACATTGAACTTCGGACCGTTAACGAAAATCTGGAGAAGTTACAGCAAACGTTGCCTAAGAAGGAGACAAGACGCAAACGAAAATGTAATAATGAATTCGAAAACGGTGGAGCAACTCAACACGCCACTGAAATTGAAGAATACGATAGAAAATCGGATACAATAAAAAAAGAATCGAAAAGGATGAAGAAAATATGCCAAACAAGAAGCCGAAGCAAAGTTTGAATGAAGGAAAAAATGTCAGTGCCCTAGAAGCGCGAGTTCATGACTAGAATGCTCGAATTGCACTCCGTATAAAAAAAGAAAATTTATAGTCGTTAGAGAAAATATTTCACTTTCAAATATTTTGAATGTGATCTTAAAGATTTATTTCTTATTCATGTGTTATTCATAACATATATTGTGTAGAAATGATTCAGATACATGTCAATTTCAGATAAAGATACAGTATCTTAATTATAATCACTCTATGTGAATGTGAATATTGCTTTTCAAGTGCCAAATGCTCTCTACAAAAAAAGACGTCAATTTCGTATTTCTTTGTGTAATAATGCCGTATCAAACTTCAATTTTCTTTTCACCGAACCATTACTGGGACATTTACCTTATGCATGATGTTAGCGTTATAGTTACTCATGAAGCTGGCCGAAATGCACTTTTTTTTTTATAATAGGATAAAGAGCCTATACCTGTTGAACTCCTAATAAACTAGCAAATAAAAAAATTAGACACCATCTGAAATAATATATTTTTCTCTATTTCTTACAGTTATCATAATATCGAATATGATATTGTCTTTGTTGCATCGAAATGTTATTCGATGCAGGGCCATCTGGTCGGAATATTATCCCCTGCCAACGAGAGCAAACTGAATTTCTGTTCATTTAATTGCACTCCACGGTGGTTAGACTATCGCTAACAACTTATGACAGTATCACCGCTCTCCGTCCTAGGCAATTCTCTTTGCGAACAACGGGGGGCCAGGATGACGACGATGAATGAAAACCATTGTCCTGTAAGTGCTTCCCAAGTCTCAACGACTTTCTCGCGCGAGAAGTGCACTGACAAACTTTTCATATTACGTTCACGTCCTTATTTTGCACATTCATAATACTCAAAATTTTTTATCCTCACAGGAAGTGAGGATATGCCACGTTTAATACGGTCAGTCGGATTTATCTGGATCTATTTTCTAAGCTTATACAAGACGTGTCTCTTGAAACGACTGCAGTTTTTATCAGAGAAAGTCCTTTGGTTGAGAAAATCCTTAAGAAACTTTTATGTAAGAGCGCTAGTTCACCCAAGAGGTAAAAGAGTGTCTACGCAAAAAATGTGAAACTTCCTGAAGTTATGAAAATTAAAATATCCAAGGAACAATCTTCGACGAAAGAAAATGCCCCAGAGGGTAGTTACGGGATAAATAACCTATTGAAGAAACTTATGGTAAAGAAGTAAGAACCAGTTCCTTGTTGATCTTGTGCTCGCGCAAGTACCCTTTACTTGTCGCTTACTAATTGAAAATTTGAAACTGGCTTTTGTACTTTTTACTTTATTTTTCTGCTTTATGACTTTCAGGAAGTTTTACCTTAACCCCCGATGATGAATTCGCACGGATTGTCAATGCAGACGCTTTAATCCATTCGAGCAATTATTTTCATTGAAAACTATTCTTGAAATATTTTTGAAAATAAGAAAGTCTTCTTGGAGGATTTGAAACGTTGTACTAAGATAAAAACTATTCACAGTAAAAGGAATGTGAAAAATTAAAACACCAATTAAATTTGTAATGAATTTATTACTATGTAGTTGAATTTGCAAGATTATAACAAAAACAATTAAAAATATTTCGCGTATTCGTTATTTAAACACCAGCAAATAAGAACTAATTTCATTGAATTACTAAAAGAATTTTAAGAGAAAAATATTTTCCTAAAATAAAAGCGCATAAAAGGATAGCTTTTGAATAACTTTTGTCTTCCATACTTGAATTAATAAAACTACCTTGAAAGGCACTCGTACCGGAAATACAATGGAATTCATAATTTGAGAACACGATAACTTAGTTCCAATTGTAATGCGAAAGGAGAGTTATGAATGCCGGACAAGTCTTTCATGGAAAAAATAGCGCTTTAATACATGCTACAATAACTTTTAAAGTTTCCACCAAAGGATATATGAGCTGAATTTGCATTTTGTGAAGTGGAAGTCGAACGAGATTTGCTAAAAATGAAAATTAACTCTAAACATTCTCCCAAGTTAATTTTATTTCAAAACTTCGTTTTTCTTTAAACCAAATTTTTGGAAAATAGGCGTTGGTTTTGATTTAGGTTTGGATGTAAAAATGTTGAAGATACATAATACACCACTTAGTTATGTGAAGAATTGTCTATGCATTTCGCCATGTTATCATGGCCTCATCAGGACAGAAAATGCAAAGAATGTACACGAATATCATTATAGTTATTCAAATTATGAGTTTACAAAAAAGGAGACATACAGTGATTTATTATTCTCTTTAGTTGCAAAAAGATTCCATCAAATTAAAACATCAAGATAAAACAAATTTTGTACGAAACATGTGAAGATAGATTATCTGTCTGTAATAATTAATTATACTTAGCATAGAGTATTGTTACTGAACTTGTAAATTGGCATTCAATCCTTGTGGAATGAATGTATTATGTGAAAAATCACGTGCTCACAGTAAAAAATATTGGGAAACCAAAAAGGTAGAAAACAATGTCGAGTTTGAAAAACTGAATTTGGTATGTTTCATTGAAAGAAGGTATTATTGATCATGTTTCAAGTTACTAAAGTTTCTCTTTTAAAGATGATTTTGATTAAAAAAATGTTTTTTTCTCAAGTTCTATACTCTCTTCGTTTAAGGCAATTTTGCATACTGCTTACTGTTCGTTTGTTGCATACTTACTCCTTCTTTCAAACACGATCATTTTTGTTTTATTTGCGTTAATCTTAAGACTCATACTTTTCATGCTGGTATCCAGTCTGCTCATCATTCTCTGCAATCGTCAACTGATTCTGCAGGAACAATCTTATCTGGGAACGCCAGTCCACGAACTTTCACTGTCCCGAAATCAAAACCTTCTTCATCTGAGAGAGCTATTCTTAGACATTTGTTCATGTATATATTGAACATCTAGGAGGACATAAAACAGCCTTGCCTAACGCCCTGCTTAATACCAAACCAATTGCTCGGTTGTCCATTCACTCTTACACTCGCTTCACTACCATTATGTATTGCTTTTATTGCTTTTAAAATCCAACCATTCACTCTAGACTCTTTCAAAACTTCCCAAAGTTTAGATCTATTCACCTTATATAAAGCTTTTTGCAGATCAGCAAATGTACAGAAAACTCTTTTGTTCAGAAAACTCTTTTATATGTATCATGATATATTATATTTAAATTTTCAGTGTCTGATCTGAAATTCACAGTACCTTCATTCTAACAACATGGATCATTTCCAATATGTTTCTTTTGTGCTGATTGCTTTCTAGATCGAATATTTTAAAATTGTTGCTGTTAAAGTTAAATTCGGATGACACCCAGTTGCGTGTTTGCATAATGTTGTCTTGCTTTTCTTTGTTTTGAGATGTTCTATGCTCAGAGATTCCAGTTCTCAAGTATCTCTTCGTTTGTCCTACATAAAATCTTCCACAATCTATACATCTTACTCCATAGAGGAGATTAGTTTTTTCAAATTCAAGTATTTTATTCTAAGTAGATTGTAATAAAGTGTTTTAAAGTTTATTCTTTATCGAGAAGATAATGGTATTATTCAATTTTTCACATATTCTTAGTCTTCATCTTAGATTCTTAGTAATCATTGTAATATGGTAGAACAACAACTATAGAAAAATCTATTATTTCTTTTAAAAATCTGTTTTGATTGTACATTCTTGTTCTGTATGAATTCAAGACTTTCTTCAATACTACATTTGATAAATTCATAAAGATAATTATTATCAATCAAGTTCAAGATAAACTATTGAATGGCCGGTTTATCTTAAACTTATTAAAGGTCGTAACTGAAGAAAGTATAATTATTAATTAAGGTTTCATGAATGTACGAGTACTTATGTTTTCCTTGTGGAATTCAGGTTCTGACTAATTTATTACTCGGTCAACCAAGGAGAAGACAACACCCCTCTTGTGTGAAATGCGATGGTTAGAGAAAAAATTAAGTGTGCGTCCTGATAATATAGGCTTCTGATACCACTGATAAGTTCCTATACAACCTTTCTTAAAAATTACAGTTTTGTCTAAGATGTTAATTCTTTTGTTGACGGATTGTTCTAAAGTGAACTGTAGTGATCCATCTCTTTGGTTAAATATTATTAATCATGAATTCATTATTATTAATTTTGTTCCAACTACAATTTGAAATAAAGCATTATAAATTTCTTTCAATAATCTTCTATTCCCAATATAAATAAACAAACATTTTAGCACTGTTTCTAGTTTACAAAGTCATCAGTGAAAAATTTCGTTTATTTAAACGTTCAGAACTGCAAGCACATTTTACTATAGTAGCGTGGTTTGTCCAAAAATTGAGAAAAGCTTTCGTTATTAATTGTCTTCATCATCATGCGTGATATTTCTTTTGGTATCATTTATCAATTTAATATTAAGTGATTTGTATAAATGTATTGAATAAATTACCTTATATGAAGCAAGTTTTATAGGTTGTGTGAAAATTTTTTAGAGATACAATTTCTTTATGAAAAAATATGGGAGAGCAGTTGAGATAGAAATATTACCAGAAATGTAAATCTGATTATTCCATTTATCCACACACGTGAAGGCTGACAGAAATCGTAATTTTATGATGCGAAAGGAGGGCCTGAGAGATTTAATGTGGTTTCAGGGTAGTGGATTTTCAGGGACAATTTTATATCACGTAGAAACATGTGTAGGAAGTGAGTGACATATGCGGCTTATGGAAATGATTCCTGTAAGTCGCTCAATCAATGTTACATATTCGAGAAACATATGCTGGAGGAAGAAAATATATTCCATCCATAAATTTACAGGAAATTTTCTCATATCCACAAATTTATTCACAATTATTAAGACGGATGCATAAGATACAAAAATAAGCAATGCGAAAGCTACCAAAACTTATGACGAGATATGAAATTATACCAAGATAAATATTTGAAATATTTGAAAATAAAAAAAGTTGAAATTGTACAATCAAATTAGAAGCAATTATTTTGAGTGAAAATAACTAATTGCAGTTGGAATTAAGTTATTAGATAAATCTAGTAAACACTTTAACTGACTCAAATTTGGAGAAAATATTAACAACAAGATAAATAAAGGGTGGCAGTACAGGACTAGACAACCAACGAAATGGGAATTCTTGAAAAGAGCAAAAAACATTCTGTAAAATCGAAATCACTATTTAAACAAGAAACAAAAGTCCACTACCGAGCCGAAGTGTTGCTGAATTGAGCCCATGAATGTTTGATTGAAAAAAGTTATCTAGGTTTGATGAAATGGATGTGGAAGTCACCAATCTCAAAGTGATATTAACCTAAAATTGAAGCTGGCTTGGCTGCCAATTGCGATAAAAAATTCAATTTCCAGTTAAAAAATATAATAAAAACAAGATCCCGACCCATTAAAATTCTGAAGGCGGGTAAATAAATTTTCATGGAAGTTTGAGCTTGCCTATGGCGCGTGTCTGTAGTATGTCAGTTCACAGTGTAATGCATAATAGAAGCTTACTTGAAAATATTACAAAATTGTCCAAACCTCTGCTTTTCAAGGAATTGTTGCCTTTGTTTTGATTTTAGTTAAAGAAGAAAATTAATTTACTCAAGGCTCTATCGGCTTTAAGGAACACATCCTCATTACAATACTCGCTGTATAACTGTATCCATGTTATGAAAAAAGGGTCTGGAGTTTTCAAGAAATTAGTCATGATCAGATTCATTGATCTTCCTAAGATGAACAATTCTGCATCACAACATTTTTTTCCATCTCGTGTCGTTCGGCTCATTATGTTTCACTTTTCTTGTTCTAAGTGACCTTCTTGTTTTCCCTATATGAACAGCATCACATTGTCTACATTTCAATTTCTAAATCACACATACAGGTAGATCATCAAGTTTCTCATATTCATCTTTACCAAATTTCACAATCAAATTACTTTTGAATGGGACTCTACATAGTATCTATGCTCAATTTTCCTAACACTGATTTCAAGATACTTGAGATTTATTCAAAATAAGGTAAGAAAACCCTAATGAATCTATTGTAATCCTGTATAATGATTTTATTCTGATCATTGCTTTTACTCTCAATTTGAACAATTCTGTTATGCATATGTTTGTCAATAAAGGCCTTCGGATAATGGCTGAGAAAAAAATCTGTTTACATAATTCAATATTCTTTTCATGGAATTTTGGATGACATAATTCGAGAGCTCTATCAATAAAATCCTTTATAACTCCTATTTTGATTCGAATGGGATGATTAGAATCAAAATTTAGTGTTCCTTCTGAACAAATTGTTTTTCTGTGCCAATCAGTGATAATATAAATTTCATCAGTTTTTATTAAAGTCAAATCAACAAACTTCAATCTACCTTCTGTTTCAATTTCAACAGTGAGCTGTGATCTTGAATGTATAGTATACTATTAAAAACATTAAGTAGGGTATACACATTTTGTGCAGTATGTAAGTAAGTAAGTACAGAATCATCTTGCATCAAAGTCCAACTCAAAATTAATTTGATCAAAAACTTCATTTTCCAAATCTTCCATAACAATTTCAGCAAGAATCTGGGACAAGACTGAGTCTATGGAAATTCCAAATTTTTGTTTATAAAAAGTACCATTAAATTTAAAATAAGCTGAATTAAAAACATATTAAATAGGATCAAGAAATGGCTTTTTTGAAATCTTAGTACGAAGCTTGATGGTATCCCATCTTTCTTCTATGGCAAGTTTAACTCTTTCATATGGAATGTTAGGAAACATGGTTATTACGTCAAAAGAAAGAAAAATGTGATTTATTGATATTTTAACATTCTCAATTAATTTTAGAAAAGCAGCACTATTTTTCATTGATCTTTTCGAGAGGGTTACTGATTCTTTGATAAATTTTGCTCAAGAGTTCCTCTAATTTTCTCTTGGGTGAACCTATTGTCAAAATAACTGGTCGTTTAAGAAAATTTACTTTATGGGCTTTCATCAGGCCATAGGCAGAAGATAGATTAGTATGAATTGAGTCAATATCGCACCTTTCAATATTATATGCCAAAAATTTTTTAATCCTTCATATCTCTAGAATTCTAAATGTACCTTTTTGAAGCATTCTTGTAGTATCATTTGGAATAACTGCAAAACTATCTTTATCATTCAAAATATGCATCATTTTTTGATCATGAACATTTTATAATATCGCAACCGTAATACTCTCTTTACCAGTCTCAGTAATCAATAATTCAGGATGACAATTTAAAAAGATTTTGTTTCAAACAATTCCCCACTTGATTCTTTTTCTAATGAGCTTACTTCGTTCAATCTGCAATCTCTGAGGACACGGAGAAAAATGTGAATTTCGGAACAAGTTTTCAGCACCGGAAATTTCGGAATGAATCCCACATATCTAGGATTGTTTTCGGGAATCTTGGACTGAGAACTGGTAGTTTAGGAACCGGGATCCATGATAAATCTTCCAAATCTTGATTTTGAGGGCTACAATTTTCTGAATAACTTTCATGAAGTCTGTTGACACTCTTCGAAATGTATGGGTTTTACAAGAGGGAGGTTGGATGATATAGTCGAAAAAAGGCGACTGCGTTTCGAAAAATATGAGATTTTCTGGGATGTATCTGTTCAAGCAATCAATGCCAGTATACGGCATGTCTTCGAAGAGTGTACATCTCACTTGTCGAGTTTCGTACCCTTTTTTTAAATTGTAAAGAACTTGTTTCGAAACTGGTTTTCTAATCCCTTTCTGAGTAATAAAATTTTATATCTAAAAAAGTGGTGATTCTATCTCTATTAGAATTTTCTTAACTATTCTAAAAAAAATTTGAAGTGTAATTTCAATTACATAGTGTTTGTGTGAATTTGAAACAAAGCATTGGATTACAATCCTTATCGCAGGAAGTTAAATGCGCAAAAAGTTAATTTTTTATATAATCTGAATTTCGAGTTTTGGTGGTATAGATTTCAATGAAATTGATACAGATTGGGGTGATGGGATGGATGTTATTGGAGGACCTGTGAAAAATATCGAAGAATTTTATTCAATTAGTAAAAAACTGAGATGAGCTGCATAACAGAAAGATTTCTTGATAAAGTGCAAGATTCATAAAGTTTTTTTGAAAAAGAGTTTTGACATGAACAAGATAGTTTGGATTGATTTTAATAACAAAAGTATCAAAGAAACCTTTGATGGGACCACTAATAAATTTAAAAAATCTATCATGCATTTGGTAACAAAGTATTGCCATGCGCAAATACACAGTCTAAATGAGAACATTAGGAAGACTCTAGATAATTTGAATAAACAAGTACCGATTTAAATTATCAAAGAATGCCTTACAACAGAAACTAAATTAAATAAAAAAGCCTTTAAAAATAATAAAAAAGATGAACGTAAATTTGAAAACATTTTCAATATCCAAAGTGACCAATTCAATTGACTATGAATATTCACTTGACTCTTCTTCAAGGCCAATCTGACCCATGGTTTAAAAATATTTCAAATGAATAGATTCCACAAAACGTAATCAACATTTTAAGGTTGGGTGAAGGCTTTAGTGAAAAATATAGTGAAAAAAAGTATATTTAATTCCTTGAAATCATTAAAAACATTAAAGTTAAAATCTCAAAATTACGAGAAAACAAAGTACAAGAATTTAGAGCAAAATTTATGGGTTTCTCAAACGATTTTTTTTTAACAATGGGGTTTCACAAAGCTTATTAGAAAAAAAATTAAAAGTAAGACTTTTTTAAACAAAATTTACAAAAAATCTCATCTTGAATTACTGATTACTAAGGCAGATAAAGGGAGTATTATGGTTCCGATATAAAAAAATGTTTATGATAAAAAAATTATGCGTATTTTGGATGGTAAAGCTAGTTTTGCAGTTATTTCAAATGATCATACAAGAATGCTTCAAAAAGGTACATTAAAAATTCTAGAGGGATTAGGGCTTCAAAAACGTTTTGGGAAACAATATTGAAAGGTGCGATATTGATACAATTCATACGAATCTGTCTTTGGCCCATGGCCAACCTTTTTTGGTTAAAAGTGCAACTTTTTGGTAGAAAATCAACCTGTTTTGGTAAAAGATCGAACTATTTTGGTAAAAAGCCCAACTCTTTTCTTGAAAATTAACTTTTTTGTTGGAAATTCATATTTTCGGGTTGAAAATTGAATTGTTTTGGAGGAAATTCGTCTTTTTGGTTGACAAATTTATCTCGTTTGATAGAAATTTCATCTTTTTCGGTTAGAAACGATACTTTTTGGTTGAAAAATAATCTGTTTCGAATGACCAATTAACTATTTTGATGAAAATTCAGCTGTCTAATTAAAAATGAGCTATTTTGTAAAAAAATCGTCTTTTTGGTTAAACTCAACTGTTTTCGATTTGCAATTTAAGTCGTTTTTGGTTGAAAACTGAATTATGTGGTTGAAAATTTATGTATTTTGTTGAAAATTCGTCTTTTTAGCGAAGAATTATTCGTTTTCAACTATTTTGTTGATAATTAATCTGTTTTGGTTGAGTATTTAACTATTTTATTGACAAATCGTCCTTTTTTTCGTTGGAAATTCAACTACTTGGTTGAAAGCGGAACTATTTTGTTAAAAATTAAGTTATTCGGTTGAAAATTCATTTTTTTGCTTGAAAATTAAACTATTTCTCTGAAAATTCGTTTTTTTTTGCTAAAAATTAATTTTTTTAACTAAAAATTGAACTATTTCATTTTCGGCTGAAAGATGATCTCTTTTAGTAGAAAATTCAACTATGTGGTTGAAAATTTATGTATCTTGTTGAAAATTCGTCTTTTTTGTAGAAAATTAATCGTTTTGGTTAGATTGACAACTGTTTGGTTGATAATTAATCTGTTTCAGTTGAGTATTTAACTATCAAAAATTCGTATCTTATTTGGTAAATTTAACTGTTTCTGATTTGAAATTGAAATCTTTTTTAGTTGAAATATCAACTATCACATTTTTCGCTGAAAATTCATCTTATTTGTTGAAAATTAAACTACTTGGTTGGAAGGGAGACTAGTTTGTTAATAATTAATTTTTTTGATTGAAGATTTATCATTTAATTTGAAAATTCACATTTAGGGGTTAAAAATTCCTCTTTTTAGTTTGAAAATTTATTTCTTTTAGTAGAAATTTCATCTATTTTCGTTAAAACTGCAACTGTTTGGTTGAAAAAAAATCGTTTTTGTTTGATGATTTAACTATTTTGTTGTCAAATCATTTTTTTCCGTAGAAAATTAATTTAGTTATTTGCTGTGTTTAATTTAGGAAGTTTAAAAAAATAATCACAAGATATTCTTAAATATATTAATTATCACCATTGAATGAGTAAATAAATTAATAATACTGAAAACATAATTATTCGTTTTTTAAATTTGTTCCCATAAATTTGAATAATAATTAATACAGATTTTTATTTGAAACTCATACTCAAAATTCAGTGCATATTTAATGTGTTAATTCTTCAAATAAAAGATACTCTTCTGGGAACAGTGAAAGTGATACACAGAAGTTTGATTTAAATCAGTATAAATTCAGTAGTATAAAATTTACTTTCACAATTGAATGATTATTGTTATTCGATTTTATATTGAAAATTGAAAAAAAAATCAAGCAAGTTTGGAAAAATTCTCTGACTTAAGAAGAAATTCCCTGCCATTTCCATGTTTTTCCAGGTATATAAACATTCCCCGACAATTCCAGGTTTTCCAGGTGAGTAGACACCTTGTCATAAAGCAGATTTTCCTTCATGACCAGTTATTTCGACGATAGGCTCACCTACGAGAAAAGTAGAGGAACTTCTTAGCAAAATTATCAAAGAATCAGTTACCCTTTCGGTAAAAACAATAAAAAACAGAGCTGCCATTCCAAAATTAATTGAGATTATTAAAATACCAATAAATCACTTTTTTTTGACGTAATAGCTGTTTTCTCGCATTCCATATGAAAGAGTCAAACTTGCCATTAAAAATAGATGGGTATGATCAAACTTCATGTTGAGATTGTGAAAAAACAATTGTCCCCAATTATTGCTGAAATTGTAATGGAAGATTTGGAAAATGAAGTTTTTGATCAAATTAATTTTGAGTTGGACTTTTATGCAAGATATGTTGATGATTCTGTACTTTCGTAACATGCAAAAAATGTGAGTGCCCTACTCGATTTATTTAAAACTATACAGTTTATTCTTGAAATTGAAACAGAAGGTAGACCGAATTCTCTTGATTTGATCTTAATAAAAACTGATGAAAATTATATTATTACTGATTGGAACAAAAAAACAATCTGTTCAAGAGGAGGTAAAGTTGAATATGAGAAACTTGATAAACAATGTGTGACTGTAAATTTAAATGCAGACAATCTGATGCTGTTTATATAGAACAAACAAGGAGCTCACTTAGAACAAGAAAAGAGGAACATAAAAATAATTCTCATAGTAGTACAAGATATCATTCGTTCCTTACAGAACATAGACTCGCAGATGAACATGACTCTAATTGGGTCGATGTTAAGATTTTGTATCATAAAAGAAATAAAAAAAGAGAGTTCATGGAAATGCTATATATAAAGAGAGGAAGTAGCCAATTATTAATTTAAAAAGAGATCTTGCGAGATACATCAGAATTTGGGATAGAGTCATAATTGGATACATTGACTTTAGTTTTGTGTCAGAATTTGGAATATGTGTAAACCAATTTCCAATTGCAGAATAAAATAATTGACTTTGGTTTTTATTCAGAATAGTTCGCTTATGTCAAAATCAATTTCAGTCAAGGAATGAAATATGTACCAAAACAACAATTGCTATCAATAACTCTGTTTTATTTCCAGATAATAATGATTTTCCAATCTAACAATGTTTTTGTTTTCGTATCTGTTGTTTTCCCATAAATTACCCCTGACGAAGAAGTTTGAATTGGATTCGAAACATGTTGGTCTCTAGTAGCATGAAAAAGATGGAGAAGAGGAAGGGTGCGAGGTTGGTTATGGTTGATTCTTTTCTTTTCCTCCCGCTTTTTTCTTTTTGTTGTACATTTATTGTTCATTTGTCTCTAATGAGCCGAAAAAGGAAGAAGTCTTCAAGTCTACTCTTACTTCGTGAACTTTTCGGGTGTTCTTTTTTATAGTACACAAAAAATTGCGTTTTCTTTTCAAGAATATGACGCGATTTCAAGTGGATGCGCGATATTGCAATAAAATTGCAAAATGATTCTGATTTCCAATCTATATTAATGTCAACCCAAAACACATATAAAGGAAAATGTGAAGTGGATACGACTGAACATATAATAGTATACTGAAACAATAATATCTAAATCGGAAATCCACGATTACTACAAAAGTCCTAAAGACAATACAAGTAAGACCCCTTATTATGAATGACATTTCAATTGAAAGTGCCCATTACATAGCTTTTAATTAATGCGAAGTAGCGAATCAGTAATAAATCATTTCAGCCGCGTGCATCACACACTGTTGGAAGAGAGAGGCATGATATTAGAGTTTGGGTCAAATTTAATATCGAGCTTGTATACCTGACTCGCGGAAACTCGTTTATGTCAAAGTTTCGAGTATGGTCGGACGTAAACATGAATTAGCGTGCGAGCCATGTCGATCCGCGATCACGCACCTCGTCATTTTCACACCTGCATTATCTTCAGTGTTACAGGGTTACCACCTGCACGGGTTTGGGCTTAGTATTAGCTGTAAGAACGACGTACGTCGCTTCCTATCCGGTGAGCTACCCGCGTAATTAGCTCCACTAATTGATTTACCGGGAATGAGGAAGACCGGAGAGAGCTAGCACTAACCAAGAGAGGGAGATCAGAAGAGAGAAGGAGAGAAAAAGAAACCTATTGGTAGCAAAGCGAAATGTGGTCGAAACCTCGTTTATTACGAACTCGACAATGCCACTGCACTGCTCTTTCGAGCAAGCGATTCCTCACTTACCCTTCTCTCCATTCTGTCTTTCTCTTCTAATTCCATGTGTCCTATAAGCTCTTTTCTTACTTAATTTGATTTCATCTTATTCCCCTATTTTCCTTTGAAATTTAATTCACTACTTATTAAAATGTAATTTATTATATCCCAAGTGAAAAGTGTTGCAGCAAGTCAGTACTTGCGAAAACCTGCTCATGATAACTAGGTTCTGTACTAGCTACTGGCCAACAACTGGCACGAAATCAGGTCAGTAGAGTACCAGTAGAGAAGACAGATATCATTAGAAACTTTTCCAGTAGTGAATTTCCACTATACTTCTCCGGTAATATGTTTATAATATAGCCATTTCCGGCTGGTTCGTACATTGTTCAAAATGTTGGGGATAGTAATTATTATAATTAAATATTCGCATTAAATAATTTAGAAATTAGCAATGTTTATCATGGGTAGGATAAAATGTCTCTTTGTATTATAAAAAGTTATCGCCGCCGCCGTGTCAGGAATTCAGAACCCTGGCCCAGCTCTGGCTCAGCCCTGGCCTGAGGAAGCCCTCTTAAGCTCTGAAGGCAGGGCCTTTAGGGCCATTTACAAGAGCCTTTCTAGCCTCTCTCGAGGGCCTCTATATCCTTCCACACGGACCTCCAAGGCCTTCTTCGAGAGTCTCCAAAGTGTTTCACGAAAGCCTCCAGAGCCCCTCATGAGGGCCTTCAGAGTCATCTACAAGAGCTTCTCGAGGGCCTCTAGATCTTCCCACGCGGGCCTCTAAAGCCTCCATCGGGAACCTCCATAATGTCCACAAGAGCCTCCAGAGCCTCTCACGGAGGCCTTCAGAGTCATCTACAAGAGCCTCTCGAGCCTTCCTCGAGGGCCTTTAGATCTTCCCACGCAAGCCTCCAAGGCTTCCTTCGAAAGCCTCCATAGTGTCCTACAAAAGCCTACAGAGTCTCATACGAGAGCCTCCAGAGCCTCTCACGTCACGAGGGCCTTCAGAGTCATCTACGAGAGCCTTTTAATCCTCTCTCGAGGGCATCTAGATTTTACACACGGGCCTCCAAAGCATTCTTCGAGACCATCCATAGTGTCCCGCAAAGGCCTCCGGGGTCTCCCACAATAGCTTCCAGATCCTTTCATAAGGGGCTTCAAAACCATCTATAAGAGCCTATAAAGCCTCTCTCGAGGGCATCTAGATACTTACTTATCCAAGAGTTTCTAGAACGTTTCACGGAGGCCTACATACAGCCTCTTGCAAGAGACTACAGAGCTTCTCGCGAAGGCTTCCAAAGTCTGCCGGGAACACCTCCACAACCTCCTTCAAGAGCCTTAAGAGCTTCTTCCGAAAGTCTTCAGAGCCTCCTCCGAGAGCCTCCAGAGCCTCTTTCAAAAGTCTCCAGAGCCTCCCTTGAGAGCCTTCAGAGTCACTTTCAGAAGCCTTTTTAGTGCCTCCTCCGAGAGCCTTCAGAGCCTCTTTCGAAAATCTCCAGAGCCTCCTCCGAGAGCCTCCAGAGACTCTTCCGAAAGTCTCAAGAGCCTTTCACGAGAATCTCTAGATCTTACCACGCGGGCCACCAAGGCCTTCTTCGCAAGCCTCCATAGTGTCCTACAAAGGCCTCCAGAGTCTTCTGCGAAAGCCTTCAGAGCCTCTCACGAGGGCTCACAGAGTCATCTACGAGAGCCTCTCGAGACTGCTCCGAGAGCCTCCAGAGACTCTTCCGAAAGTCTCCAGAGCCTCCTCCGAGAGCCTCCAGAGACTCTTCCGAAAGCTTCCAGAGCCCCACACGAGGGCTTTCAGAGTCATCTACGAGAGCCTTTCGAGCCTCTCTCGAGGGCCTCGAGATCTTTCTATGAAGGCCTCCAAAGCCTCCTTCGAGAGCCTCCATGATGTCCCGCGGATGCCTCCAGAGTTTCCTACGAGAGTCTTGAGAGCCCTTCTCGAGGGCCTTCGGAGTCATCTACAGGAGCCTCTCGATAACCACTAGATCCTCCTATGCGGGCCTCCAAAGCTTCTTTTAAGAACCTCCATAGTGTCCCACAAAAGCCTTCAAGGTCATCCACGAAAGCCTCCAGAGCCTCTCACGAGGGCCTTCAAAGTCATCGACAAGAGCCTCTCGAGCCCCTATCGAGGACCTTCAGATCCTTCCACGCGGGCCTCTGATTTCTCCCTTGAGAGCTTCCATAGTTACCCACAAAGGCCTTCAGAGTCGCCTACGAGAGCCTCCAGAGCCTCTCACGAGGGTCTCTAGATCTTCCCACGTAGGCCTCCAAAGCCTTTTTCGAGAGCCTCCATAGTATTCCATAAAGGCCTCCAGGGTCATTCAGTCCCTCTCGAGGCTCTCTACATCTTTCAGCGCGGACATCCAAGGCCAATTCGAGAGCCTCTGTAGTGTCCCATGAAGGCCTCCAGAAGCGCCTACTGAAGCCTCTGGAGCCTCTCTCGAGGACCTCTAGATCTTACCACGCGGGCCACCAAAACCTTCTTCGGAAGCCTCCATACTGTCCCACGAAGGCCTCCAGAGTCTCCTGCGAAAGCCTTAGGAGCTTCTCACGAGGGCTATTAAAGCCATCTACGAGAAGCCTCTCGAGCCTCTATCGAGGGCCTCCAAATAATCTCAATCGGGTCTCCAAAGCCACCTCAGAAAGCCTCCAGAGACTCCTCCGAGAGCCTCCAGAGACTGCTCCGAGAGCCTCCAGAGACTTTACCGAAAGTCTCTAGAGCATCCTCTGATAGCCTCAAGAGCCCCTCACGAGGACCTTCATAGTCACTTACGAGGGCCTCTAGATCTTCCCACACGGGCCTCCAAGGCCTCCTTTGAGAGCCTTCATAGTGTCCCACGAAGGCCTCCACAGTCTTCTGCGAAAGCCTCCGGAGCCTCTCACGGGGGCTTTTAGAGTCATCTACGAAAGCCTCTCGAGCCTCTCTCGAGGGCCTCTAGATCTTCTCACGCAGGCCTCCAAAGCCTTTTTCGAGAGCCTCTATAGTGTCCCGCGGATGCTTTCGGAGTCTCCTACAAAAGTTTCTAGAGCCCCTCTCGACGGCCTCCGAAGTCATCTACAAGAGCCTCTCAAGGGCCTCTAGATATTCCTACGCGGACCTCCAAAACCTCCTTCAAGAACCTCCATAGTGTACCAGAAAAGCCTCCAGGGTCTCCCACGAGAGCCTCCAGAGCCTCTCATGAGGGCCTTCAGAGTCATCGACGAGAGCCTTTCGGGCCTCTGTCGAGGACCTTCAGATCCTTCCATTCATCCTTCCATCTTCCTTCCAGCGGGCCTCTGAGGCCTCCTTTGAAATCCTCCATAGTGTCCCGCAAAGGCCTTCAGAGTCGCTTACGAGAGCCTCCAGGGTCTCTCACGAAGGCCTCCAGAGTTATCTACAAGAGCCTCTCAAGCCTCTCTCGAGGGCCTCTAGATCCTCATCCAAGAGCCTGCAGAACATTTCACGAAGGCCTTCACAGAGCCTCTTGCGAGAGACTACAGAGCTTCTCACGAAGGATTCCAGAACCCGGCAGGAGCGCCTCCACAGCCTCCTCCAAGAGTCTCAAGAGCCTCTTCCGAAGGTCTCCAGAACCTCCTCCGAGAGCCTACAGAGCCTGTTTCGAAAGTCTCCAGAGCCTCCTCTGAGAATCTCCAAAGCCTCTCACGAGGACCTTCAGTCATCTACGAGAGCTTCTCTAGCCTGTCTCGAAGGCCTCTTGATCTTCCTACGAGGGCCTTCAAAGCCTCCTTCGACAGCCTCCATAGTGTCCCACGAAGGCCTTCAGAGTCGTCTACGAGAGCCTCCAGAGCTTCTCACGAAGGCCTTCAGAGTTATCTACAAGAGCCTCTCAAGCTTCTGTCGAGGGCCTGTAGATCCTCATCCAAGAGCCTTCAGAACGTTCCACGAAGGCCTTCGCAGAGCCTCTTGCGAGAGACTACAGAGCTTCTCACAAAGACTCTCAGAGCCTGCCAGGAGCGCCTCCACAGCCTCCTCCGAGAGTCCCCAGAGCCTCTTCCAAAAGTGTCCATAGCCTCCTCCGAGAGCCTCCAGAGCCTCTTCCGAAAGTGTCCGTAGCCTCCTTCGAGAGCCTCCAGAGACTCTTCCAAAAGCCTCCAGAGACTCCTCTGAGATTCTCCTCCGAGAGCCTCCAGAACGTCTCGCGAGCGCCACCAGAGTCTCCCTCTTCCATTCATCTCTATTCCACCCTGCATACGGTCTTTTTCTTTTCATTATTCTTTTTTTTTTTGTTTATCGCAATTCATCCCTGCATATTGCCCTCTCCCTTTCCATCCATCCCAAATATATCTTGATTTATGTATGTATTTCACTTTATTCCAATTCGATCCATTCAAAATACCTCACTAAATCTTTTTAGAATATTGAATTGAATTGGAATTCAAAAAATGCATCAATTAGGCTACCTCGCTATACCTTCATAAGAAAACCTGAATAGGGGGCAGGCGCGCGTAGCGCGCAATGGAGCTAGGCCCTCCTTGTACAATATAATATCATAAATTATACTATACTATATAATAATTTCTTTACTGCAAATTTCTTAATTCATTATTAGTAGCACACACTCTCTAAACCTAAATTACTCTAATTCGATGAATTATAAGTGAAATAGTGGCTGACATCTTACTGCGTTAATTAGTTCAAGCTTAACTAAATTCAATTAAAAATAAATTGCTTTAACAATTTGTCAAACAAACAAAATTCTTACAGTCTGTGTTGTGTAAAATAATTACAGGGAACACAGCGAATCAGAAGTTCAATTTTGTTTAAATGTATTATTCTTAGTATATATAAGCTAGAAAGTATATAACAATCAGATCCAAATTAATTATACTCTATTAGAGGGTTCCAATACTTCACTTTTTTGCAC
This sequence comes from Melikaiella ostensackeni, assembly GCA_032362435.1. Classification (NCBI taxonomy): domain Eukaryota; kingdom Metazoa; phylum Arthropoda; class Insecta; order Hymenoptera; family Cynipidae; genus Melikaiella; species Melikaiella ostensackeni. The sequence goes on along the minus strand of JAUMHM010000087.1, from coordinate 7,409,524 downwards.
ATTATTATCCATTCCTCTACTCTTATCTTTCCTCTTTTCTCTCGTTTTTCCACTTGAATGCAAACTGCATTAATAGAAGCCAGTAAGAAAATACAAATAATTTTTGTTGAAGAGTCTATTATGATATCTTTGGTTGAGCATTCTTCTTTTTTGATTGAAATGTTTATTGTTCTTGGTTGAAAATTCGTCTTTCTGGCTCAAAAATTCATCTCTTTTGGTAGAAATATCATATTTTTTGGTTAAAAATGCAATTGCTTGATTGAAAATTAATCTGTTCTGGTTTAGGATTCAACTGTTTTTTTGAAAATTCATCTTCTTTCGCCTAAATTCAACTATTTTTTGTATGAAATTGAAATCTTTTCCGGTTGAAATATCAACTTTCCCATTTTTTATTGAGAAATCGTCTTTCTTTATTAAAACTTCATTTACTGGGTTAAAAATTCATCCTTTTGGTTGAAAATTCGACTATTTGTTTGAAAATTCATCAAATTGGTTTACAATTTCACTGTTTTACTGAGAATTTATTTTTATTGGCTTCAGGCTCATTTATTTTGTTTAAAATGTAATAGTTTTTTTTTAAAGTCATCCTTTTTGGTTGAAAATTTGTCCTTTCACATTGGAAATTCAACGTCAGCATACAAAAGGTGTGTAGTTTGAAGTTTGAATCATTTAAGGTTTCGTCTTAAACATAATTGAAAAACAAATCGTTTACGAAACATTTGAAATTGGTTCATCAAAAAGAATCTCTTTCAATGTGTCTTGTTATCTAGTGTTTTAAATTTCTGTTTATGTTTCTTGAGAGATGATTCGAAACTTTGTAAAAAAGGGAAAAATTGGTTAAAAATTCCCGATCTTAGGTGTTTGACGGGATTTTTCAAATTTAAGAAGGAAAAACGAGGATTAGATGGAAAGAGGACGGACTGTGATCCTTAAAGTTATTTTTGATAAAATTCAAGTAGCGGAATTGTAGAGAATATTTCAATGAACGAAATGAGCCACCTATTACGATTGGTTATAGGAAGGTTAACAAAAAAAATTAAATGTCATATAACTATATCAATAGGCCAATAATTTTGAACCAAAATATTTTTACTTAAGAAATGTAGTGCAGCTTCTTCCAAAATATCATTTGTAGTCAAATCACCGCAGAATATTTTAGAGTGTGCGTGAAGGAAAAAAAAAGAAAATAGGCAAGTTTCTCTGCCCTGTAGTAAATAAATGTGAATATTGAGCTAAAAAATAATTTTTAAGTATTCTCCAGATTTTAATACTTGCTGCTTATTGAAATCACGCTCAATTTATTTTGAGGGGATGCAATTTTGAACCACGTTTTCTATGAAAGCAGGTTAGAGGACAGTTTATGTGAAGACTTTTAAAGCTTGCCGCAAACGATAGTGCCTCAAAACGTCATTAGACAGCCGCGAAAGGATGAAGTTTTAGTTAAATTTTCAAGTGCCTTTTAAATTATTATTGAAATTGTTACTGCGTTTACTCCGAAATTTCATAAAAACTCTAACACGCGTATTTAAAATCTTATAGCAGTTCAATGGTAAAGAAAATGGGGAATTTTTTGTTTTAAAAAGGGGTCCTCTTTTCTTTTAAAAATGCCAGAGTAATGAACAAAAATTGATAAAATGAATGCAACACTTGGCAATAATATAGAGTTGCGGCTTTTCTCGATTTCATCCTTTAGTTGCCGCTGAAAAGAAACGAAAAACTTCCCGGTCATTTGCCGGTTAGCAAAAATTGTTGCCGGTCATTAAAATTAAAAAATTTAATCTTTTAAAGCAGAAAATTTTCAAATTTGAAGTAATCGAAACTAAACTACAAATTAAATTAGTAAAAGGAAAACTGTTCTGAACACGGAACATTCAAAATAGAAAAATTCCGTCTTCCAATTTTAAAAGAAAATTAAGGACCAACATTTTATTTTTTCCAACTCAATTCAAATGTTGGAAAGGAAAAAATTTTCTCTTCCAGCTCAGAAGAAAAAAATTCCCCCCTTTCATCTTGAAGAAAATATTTACTAAACAAAACTTGTCTTTTGACAACTCAATAAAAATGTTTTTGAAAAATTCCTTCTTCCAATTAAGAACAAAAATTGAAAACTAAAATTTCCTCAATCTATACTCAGTAAAAATGTTCCCACTTCTGATTAAAGAAGAATTGAGAATAAAAAAGTCCCTCTTCCAATTTAGAAAAAATATTTAAGAAACCAAAACTTCTTCCCTTCAAATTCAATGAAAATTAATGAATTTTAAATTGTAAATCTTCAAAATTCAACTGCATCCTTCAGAAAACATTAAAAATAAAATTTTAAATACTAGAAACTTTCTAAATTGAACCATTCCAAATTTTCTTTAAAACTCAACATTTTTCAAACTAGAATTGTGAAATTAAATCTTTTCTTATACTAAAATCCGTTAAAGTTGGATTATTTTACTTTGAATCATTTAAAATTGATAACTGTCGAATTGTGATTTATACTTTTTAAAATTAAACGATTTCAGTTACAAATGAAAAATTTACAAAATGGAACAACTGAAATGGTAAAATTTTACATTTTAAATTTAGCACTCGGTTCGGATTCCACCTTAAGCTGTAGGTCCCCCATCACGCACTTGGCTGCGACCCAGCCTGTGGATGGTGGGGTAAAAATTATACCAGACTACCCAATATGTCAAATTATGCATATCACTCGCATCAGATCACTTGATTGCATTACCAAAATGCCTCCGTGACTGATGATATAAACCGAGATAGCCACGTGCAATATATTCAGTTTGGTATAAAATATCCAACTCAAAAAGTGCCTTCGACATATTGGGCTGTAACCATCTTAA